>JARWCS010349736.1:0-11120 GCA_034783895.1 Geukensia demissa
GTGTAAAGCACTACATATTTATGACAGTCTTTTAAAAAGCTATTTATTTTCAAATTGAGTAGCGAACATCCTTAATCAGTATTGATAATTATTAGCTTATTAGATTGTTTGTTTTTTTTATTGGGGTTTAATGCCACTTTAAACAGTATTTCAGTCACATCGAAAAGGTCAGTTTTACTTGTGGAGGAAGCTGGAGTACCCAGAGAGAAGCACGGACTTTGGGTATGTTACTGCCCATTTGAACAATACATCATCTAATGATTTTCAGATAACTTTTTCTAATTTGAAATAACCTTCATATTCAGTGCAAAAATAAAAATTTGAGGATATTTGATAACAAAACTGTAAACTGGCATAAGATTGTTTCTTCATGGAATAATGTGAGGAAAATATTTTGGGCATGGGGCAGGTGGGGATGAAAATCTAAAATGAACTAAATCAAGGTTATCTTTAATGATATGATTCCTTACCTACTCTAGCACTATGACCTGCTAATGTGTTAATTTTTTTATTTGCTGCTACATCCCATATCTGAACAAAACCTTTATGAGTGCCAACAGACACTAAATGCCCCTACAATAAACAAATACTTATATACAAACTATTTAAGTTTAAAAATACTTCATTACTGCACTGGAATTTACAATACATGTACAATTTGTTACTCTGTCATTAAAGGCCTATTAAGACCTGCAAAGTCACCTCCTATTGCCATACCATTTAATTTGTGTAGTCTTATCAAATAAAATAAAAATGTACAATAAAGATCTGGTTTCATATAAAAATTGCAAAGGACATATCAAAATGTCCCATAACTCTAGCAAACAATATATATACATGCACAGGGTTCTTCTCACTAGGATTTCTCCTTGGGGACTACTGGTGCTCATTACTTTCAGAGTCCGCAACATTTTCATTTCCATATATTTCAGGTGGTTTACAGTTTAGCAATTCATGGACAACGACAGTATATAATTAGTAATAACTTAAACACCTTGTTAAGATAAAAATATATTGTATTTATATAAAGTCTGTGATTATTGTTTAATGTTTGTTGTGCACAGACAACAGAAATGATAGTGACAATAAAAAGATTTATAAATGACATTAGTTTGTCACTCTGATGTAATATAAGTAGGTCCCAAACTTGTTGTACTGAACATATTTGTATCATCTAGTACCTCCCAAATGGAATGAATCACTAACAGAGTGAAAATGATAAGATATGGGGAAAATGTCAGAAAGACTGCACTCCAACAAAAAAAAATATCAAAGTTACAAATTCAGAGGTCTCCAAATGCTTGCAACAAGGGTGGAATACCACTCCTTGTGAAAAGCTACCATCATAGCTAGCTGGTTGCATAGTCATTGCAACAAACTGAACACTTTTCTCTTCACTGGGTATAAATATTTAAAAGTGTTTATCTTGGGGTATAGTAACTATTATCTTAGTATCAGATTTGATAATTTCAAATGTCACAAAATTTAGCTGCAAAAGACACAGACTTCAAAATATGTTAACTATGAAACACCTGTATTTTCTGTCTCCAGTGATGCATGGTTTGAAAATTACAACAGTTAAATTTTTTTCTGCTACAAATAAAATATATTATATCATATTAAAAATGCAGTAAGAATTAAAAGATTAGAGGCTACTTAATCATTTAATGCTTTAATAATCCAAAATGCAAGTGACTTGAACTTTGATTATACACTAGATTATAACACTGCTATAAAGGCCAGACTTACCCTTTCAGACCATGACACTGATGTAACTGTATCCCCATCACTAGATAAATCACATAATCTGGTAACCTGTAAAACAAAAACACTAAGTTTAACATCCACACATCAGGTTTTTTTTCTCAATCCGTACCAATTTTAATAGATTTCTAGGTGGTCAAAACTAAGAAAATTTTTACCCAACATTGAACAAGATATAATCTTTTTTTATTAAATTCCAGGTGAACCAAGACTTCCATAATGCTGGAACCAATAATGTTTATATAACAATGAAAATAAGTATCCATCAATCAAGTCAATAAAACAGTAATCTTAAACCTGTGAAATATCTGACACATTTTATTTAAAAAGAGTAAAGCTTTGAAGCCAAAAACAACTGTACCAATGTAAGACTTCCTAGTTCCCACTTCCTGGGAAAGCAAAAAAAAACTCAAAAGTGTATAGTCCAGTTTCCTGTTGGGCAAGTGATTTATAGTGTTTTTTGTTACGATAACGGTGACTTGTCCTATTTAGATTTTGGTTAAATTTGAATGGGTTACCAGAAATCACTAAACAGCTGAGTATTTAGTATTTTGTTTTCAGTATCAGTTAAAAACCTATGTTGTGATGCAAATTGTGGACTAGGTTACTGTTTTTCTCTTAGGCCCTGTTCACGCTACACATGTTAATCTAGTTTAACTCAGGTAAAAGTGGATTAAGTCACATTGCGTTAACACTAGTTTTGAATTAATCTGGATTAACTTAATCCAAATTAAGTTAATCCAGATCAAGTTAATCTGCGTTAAACTGTAGTGTGAACGCAAAATGTGGATTAAATCTGACGTCATAATTAGTAACGTTACTTTTGGTCTATTGATATCTATGTTTTAATTTTAATCCAGATTAAGTTAAGCCACAACCAAAATGCTAGTGTGAATGCAACAGTTCACCTGCATACTGGCTTAAAAAGATCCGGATTTAGTTAATCTGGATTAAGTTAAGCCTAGTGTGAACAGGGCCTTAGTGTAGCTGTTTATGGTAGCATATGTATTGTTTTTTTGCCTTACCTGACTAGTACATGCACTCCATAAATAAACACAGGTACCAAGTCCAACACTGAGAACATTCTGTGATGACCAGTCCACCAAATTTAAATAAAAATCATCCTGAAGTTCTGGTGCATCTAACACTTTAAATGGTATTTTTGAAATCTTTCTGACAGCCTAAAATAATGGAAATACACAAGTTAAAAAAGAGATAAATATTTCTGGTATTTATTAGATTGAGATCTTTAATTTGTATAGTACAATGTACTCAGCACCGGTCATTAAAAATTCAGCATTAGAATATTAGTAAATAACAAAGAAACAACAACTGGTGGACTATTTACCTTAAATTGGGTAAATATAAAACATAAAGAACATATTTAGCTGTTACATTTGAATGATTGATGATCATTTGAATGGTGATGAATAAACCCTATTTTATTGTACTATGTCTACATGATGAAACAGATATGTGCTAGCTCAGTCATCATCCCACTTTACCCAGAAAAATTATTCCGACTCTGGGCCAACCAGCCTTTGCTATTACTCCTTAAGCCTGTGTGCTAATGGAGAAGCAAAAACCAATAATAATGTCTTTGGTTTGACCCGCTTGGAGATCGAACCCAAGATCTTCCACACCCCAGGCGACCAAACTAACCATTTCACCATCAAGAGTTAAAACACAAATTGCTCTAAAGGAAGGCACTAGTAATTTTCACTGTAGTTAAATAGTGAATATTCTATTCTAAATACTAAAACTCTTAGGATTGGTACTATAATTTTTGAATGGAACCGTTATTATTTTTTTTAGAAAATCACCATTATAGCTTCCAATGTTGTAATTATCCCAATACATTCATTTTAATTATATATATCATTCGTGCTTTGGTTTTATTTAACATCTTAAATTGGATATTTTCACAACGCAAAAACTGACCAATCAAATCATCTAATTTCTACATTTTACAAATACTTCAAATCAAGATAAATAAAAAAAGAAAAATATGACCTGGGATACATATTTAAAGGTCTGGTATATTACCCTACTTATTTTATAAACATTTAGATATTCAAATTTATGTTGACATGTTCACTTGTTCATTCATGACAATTTAGAGCTTGTTACAGGAAGTGGGGTTTGCACCTTAATGTTGATAGCCTTGTAGTAACCTCTAGGATTTGCATTTTTCTGGAAGTTATTGTGAGGACAGTTTTATTTACTTTTTGATCAATTTTTGACAATCACCTGTTACTTTTTTCTATTTGATTCAAAATTACTTCATGATTCTTGACAATCATAAAACACGACTGACATAATGAATCACTATACTTCAGACATATTAACTATCAAACCCAAGGTGATTTTTTAAACTCCTTTTCAAGCACAGTATTGATTTTAACATTAGCCATGTGAACGTATATTTGTTCCACCTGATAGAAATTCCTCTGGAAACATTATTATAAACAATGTCATAATAAAAGTTCCAACTGGAACAAATATTCTATTAGCTTTATTCCGCCAGGAACAAATATCATGATATTTCTTTCAGTGGAAAAAATATTCCATCATACTTTTTCCTTTGGAACAAACATTATGTAGGAAATTCTGTTCTGTCACAGCCATACCTTTCTTGGTGATCTTAGAAGTCTTTGACTCTTACTTCCAACAGGTGATAATGAATATGGTGATGAATCACTAAAATCTAAACTTCTTCTTGGTACATGGTACTGTTTAGACAAAAAAAATATATCACTACATGTAACTATTAAACAAATAACTTTTTTTATTTTTACAATGGCCAGTGTCATGCAAATATTGTGTTCCATTAATTCATGAAATTTTATAGATATAATGAGAAATGACTCCACCAGAATGTGATATAAACATAACAGATGGGAGATTTATAAACAAGATATAACTTATGTGACATATATATTACCCCAAATATTGAAATTGTCACATGATTTGTCAGTTTTTTTGAGTGGAGAGGAATCTAGAGGGGGGGGAATCCTCTAAGACGTTTATGAAACTGAAGTCTGGGGAAAGTTGAGTATGCTGCCACTTAATGCCACATAAGGTCAAACTTGAGATCTGTTTGACAGTTCCTTTAATTTGTCCAACAAGTTATTTTGCCATTTTAACTTATTTGTGTTTAAGAACAAATGGAAAGACCTGGTTTTATGACAGTTTTCTATTATAGTGTATATTAAAAATTATTAAAAAGGAATACAATTCTGTTCAAGCCGTTGAAAAGTCTGCTATTACATGTAATGAAATTAAATTTTTTCTTTAAGATAACACAATAAAAAGATTTATGGGGTGAACAACACCAACATTTTGATTGTGGAAATTCGAAGTTATCCTCCCTGGCATTTTTTAAATTACTTTTTCTTTTGTGTTCTGCAGTATAATAATATTATACTTAAACATATGAATGGAACATAATTCTATTGGAATGATTTATTTGAATCAATGCATCATGTGTACCACATAAATAAGAATTTTAAATGGAATAATTTTTTACTTTTACCAAAACAGGGAATTTTTTACACTAAGCTGAATGAAAAGATATGTAATCGTCCATCATAAGTTCAAGTTTGCATTTAATATACTTGCAAATACAGAAGAACAAGTTATTTGGAATAATACAGGTGGAGATAACTCTAAATTTCAACCATCAAAATGTAGGTGTTGTTCACCCTCTTAACATACTAAAATTATGATAATTTATGAATAACAAATTTAATAAGCAACAATGGTGCTAACAAAACTTTTATAAAAACTATAAATAAAGCTATTGTCTATTTTCCAAACAATTTATTTACTTGAATTCCCATAAAAAAGATTGGTCATTTTTTTCTTATTAAACATTTGTGAAATGAGTGGCATGTTTATTGATTATTAATTACAAGATATTTAATCAATTAATTTCATTTTATTGAATACATTTGGATAATGTAATAAATTAAATAAGTAGAGCTATAAAAAAACTTAAGCAGATGTGTTTTTCCTTAATAAGTTTTAACCCTTGAATACAAGCTTAAATAAAAAAAAAAATTTATATAGCATAAGAAGTGAAATTGTCTAGTAATAAAAAGTAAACTTCTTCCTCCGATATCTGGAGATGTTTCTCTTGTCTGAATATTTTTGTAGAGGTCAAAACAGGGAAGATTTCTGGATGATTTATCATTCACATGTATGAGTTGTCAATCTTTGTGGTGGTTGGTTTAAACAGGTGTTAAATCTATATTATGGGAAATATTCCAACCACTAATGATGATCAAGTGAATAGGTAATTCTCTTCAAAACACCATGTTCGAAATGAGTGAAAAATGTATTTCAGTATAAATGTTCATCTTCAATAGAAAAATTGTTTAAATTATGGTAATGTAATATATTACATTGAAATATTATTTATCCCAGGCCTGTCTTAAACACTTACTCGAAACAAATTTTTGCTCTCTTTTGGAACCAAAATTCTACGTTCATCTGTTTGTTGATCCTAAAAAAAACATTTTCAGCTAAAATACTGCATACTTTTTCTCCAACAAGTTACTGTCATCATTATAATCTACATGACCCCTAAAGCTTGTACAATGTTGAAAGTTATGACCACTTGTAATTCTTTAAAAATCCTGTGCAATGGTCGCCAGACCTTTTTGTCAAACATGTATCAAGTATCCATGACAACCTGTATCTGACTCCCGACATCACATGGCTACCATATACCACATACCTCATTACCTGTTTTCATACCATTTTTAAATTTACATATTTACAATTTACAAATGATCTGTGGATTTTCTTGTTGATATTTTGGGTTTATAATATACAATCCTCAGTGGGTGACCCATGATTATGTTGTAAATTAATTCTAAAGATAAAATCATTGTTATTTTCTGTAAAACAATATAGTTTTTGCACTTGAGATGAAATTATTTTTGACATGTCTGGGTTACTTTTTGTCTAATATCTATTGTTGCTGTATATCTTATCATAGATCATATGACTTAATCTGTATCATAAAGAAGTAAAGAAATTTCCTGGATTTCATTGACAGGGGGTTTGGGCAAAATAGAGAATTAAACGTCATTTTATGTCTTTTTTCATCATGTTTGCATGTTTAGACCTGTTTTTTCCTATTTTGTTTATTCTAGGAGACATTCATGCCTCAAAATATTTTACATTGTTTACAAATGTATGTTGAAAAGATCAATACATGTCTCAATTCTATCACAAGCAGTACTTAATATTTAATAACTGTCATTTTTGCTGTCTTTTCTTCTTAGATGTGTACTGAGGTCTAACTTGTGTGTTGGAGATGGTTTGTAATGTAAGGCACTACTGATTTCAATGATATCCCTATTTGATATTCTATTGTACAAATATACTCTGAATGCTTACCTTCAAATCTTCTATTCCAGCTGATAAGAGTTCATTTTTCAGTAAACAGGAGTAAGCTAAGCCATCTTTACTACTGTCAGCAGTAGGTTCTTTAGACTTACTACTGGACTGTGATGGTGATGATGTAGGACTTCCCTATTTCAAACAAAATACAGTGAATAAATAGTGCATTCATTTTTAATCTCAGAATTCTAAAATTAATATAACAGGATATCCTGGAAAAGAAATGATTATGCTGTCCTTGAGACCTTGGCAGCTGGTAAATTAACACAAATAATATTATTAGAATTGTAATGGAAAAATAAGCTGTCAACAGCAGGCTAAAATAATCCCTGATGTAAGAACAAAATGAAAAAAAAGTTGTCTTTTTTTGGCTGGGGTTAAATGCTAACAATATTTCAGTCATATTGCATTGATCAGTTTCACTAGCAGGGGAAGCCAGAGTACCCTGAGAGAACCACCAACCTTGGGAAGGTAACTGACAATCCTTATCACAAACAACATGAGTCAAACACCTTTTTGTGAGATACAAAGTCAGACCAAATTTCTGCCGTATAGGTGATAGGCTACAATCAGTGATCGGTACTGGTAAGTTTTAATAAACTACCTACCTGGACCACTCAGCCAGTTTTTAATCTTTTATGTTTCAAGTGGGCTATTCAAGGAACAAATATGTTAAGGGTGGGATCGGAGGGCACTTTACATCAACACATAGGTCATTTGGGTTCAGGAGCACTTTCAAACTTTACTGTCTGGGTGGTTTGTCTAAAAGAAGAAGTGTCTAACACCAACCCCCTCCTTTCCATGGCTGGAGGAGCCCTGTTTGCACTGTGTATGTTTTACCCACATTTTCTATCATGCTTGATTATCAGATGTGAGAAATAACTTCAAAATAATGTTCATTAATTAAATTGATTGATTGTTTGTTGGTTGCATAACATCTAGTGGCAATATTTCATACATGTAAAAGATGAGAACAGGTTCAACAATTATCAAACCAAAAGAAACTGACGGGGAACACACCAAGGCAACAGCTTTTGATTACCACTTGGAAAGGGAGTGGGTAGGGACAACAGATTTAGCATTCTCCACGCAGGTCACCCACTATGGTCCACGTCCAGGCTTTCTGTATTATGACCTGGCAGACCCCTCCCCAACAAGAGGGCTTCCCTATCTGTCAACTGGGGATCATGCAATTGAAAACTAAATTTATATTGAGCACAAAGTATAAGTAAAAATCTATAAAAATGTGGAAGAGAAATACCAGCAGATAGATATCTGCTGGTATTTCTCTTCCACATTTTTATAGATAGAAATGGTAATCTGAAACATTTCTTTTGATAAATACTTGAAGTTTTCTCCATGTGTAAAGCCAAAAGAATTCCTTTTACCTTTAAAATGACTTTTTCACATGAATACCAAAACAATTTCTTTTAACATGTTTTAACCTTTCACAGATAGGTTCCCAGAGCAAAGTAACACAGATACGATGTATTTCTTAGTAGTGACAACATTAAAAAATAAAAATCCATGATAAATAAATAAATATTGTCAATGAATTGATTAAACTGTGTTTGTACCTCAATTTAATTTTTTTATAATATTTTCAGTGGAAAATTATCAAATTTCCTAGATTTTGAGAAAATCAGATATTCCACAAAACCATTTGGTATTAATTACATTAAATGTTTTAAATAATTTACCAATGAAAAAAGTTCAATAAAAATGTTTTGGTTCAAGAAAATTGCTTTCGAGACTACTTTTGCCATTAAACTGCTTTAAAACTGTCAAAAATCATAATTGTAAACTTAAATTCTCATAAAATATATAATTTTGTTTCTTTTTTTTTGCCTGGATTTCAACCAAACAACCATTACCTTTTTCAAAATGGAAATAAAGCCCAATAACTCTTTCTAAGAATGTTTTTTGGCGGAAAATAAAAATGAGTATTTTGATCTTGGTTAACTGGGAATAATTGTCTGTGGGAGGAAACCTGAGTCCCAGTAAACTGAAACCTGTTACTGAATGGGTAAATAATGCTCACAATGTAACTGTTACAGGTCAAAAGAAGTTTTCCTTGTGTAAATAATAATAATAAAATAAT
This sequence comes from Geukensia demissa, assembly GCA_034783895.1. Classification (NCBI taxonomy): domain Eukaryota; kingdom Metazoa; phylum Mollusca; class Bivalvia; order Mytilida; family Mytilidae; genus Geukensia; species Geukensia demissa. The sequence continues at coordinate 9,278 of JARWCS010349736.1, forward strand.
AAATTTTACTGTCTTGATTACAATATAAACATATTAATTGTACTGCAACCATCTTTAACACTTTAAAGTTCAATGTTCTCTGAAATTTTTTTCAAACCCAATTTATTCAATATGTTATATACACAATTACATTACATCAAACAGTTTAATTAGGTTCCCATGGGTTTATGAGCTACAAAATACTATTTGAGTTTCCCACCTTTGGAATATTGAAGTTGATATGCCAACTAGCACCAGCTCTGCTTGGTATAAATCTGTCTCCATACTTGTCTTTACTTGGTGAAGCAACTGGACTCATAGGACTTAAACTCAACGGCTGTAATGTAATAAAAGTTAGGTGTTAATATATATGTGTATATTGGTATATAGCAGAACTAGGCCTTGTTTTTTTGGTACAAATGTACTTTACCTTGAATGATTGTTGTCCATTTACAATGTCAATTACAATTTCATTTATAAAAGACTTCCAGCATGTTCAGCAGAGGCTGCATTTTTAGTTTTGTTCCATTTGCCTTAGTGGTGATTTTGAAAACCAGCAAATAAGAAACAATAATTTAAAACGGCATTTGTGTCTGTTATTCAACTTGAACACAATGAGGAAAATTTGTCAAGAATCTCCATGAGATGCTTCCTATAATCTTTCTGGCATTTAAAAAAGACATGTAGGCACTTATCATGTATATGTTTTTGTCAATATGAGCACTGAAACCAATTCATATGGGGTATAAAGACCATAGGTTACAACCACTAAACAATAACTTATTTTCATCCTAGGTTTGTGTAGCAATCTTTTTTTTATAAACCAAAGATGCATCATACATTAATCATGTTTACACTGTAACTGGCAACAGCATTTGGTTACCTAGTAATGTATTATTACATATGTAAACAATCTACCGTTGTCAAACTACTGTATATGTATATTACCAAACATAAGACAAGACAATTACTTTCTCAACTGAAGTCTACAGAGAACTATTTTCTACATAAAAATCCTAGTCATAAATATATTGCAAGTCATTTGTTACTTACTGAGGCATATGGTGAGACTTGCCCATTCTGCTGTCTAAGTAGTCTCTTCTCATATTCAGGATCCATCACAGTGACTATTTAGATTGCTCTCAATTCCACATGTTTAAGTGCTTCAACTTTATTCTGGATTTAGGCATATGATTTAGAGCTGGAAGCAGAATAATCACTTTCTCATAAGTCTAAAGATATCACCTTTCCAAATGTGATATTTCAGCATTAAATTAATTTATTAAACACTATATAAACCTGTGGACTTAAACATACAATAAAGCATCTGAGATTAACTATTACATTATTACCCGGTACACAATGTATTGTGTTAAGGATTCACAGTCAGCATTAGCTGGAACTTGGGACCAGAAGTTAGTAGTAAATGATTCCAGGAATTTTTTTTTCTGTCCATTAGAATATATGTTCACAGCAAAGTTGTAAATTTTAATCTATCAAAAAAATCTTGGATAACTTCAATAAATCAAGACATGTCAGGCTCGAATATTTGTCTGGCCACTTGATCTGACACAGAAACAACTTTGTCTATCTTTTTTGTGGAACATGTGATAAGTTCCTTGTGATCCATCAACTCATCACACTTGTCAAGCCAATTCTTCTCATTGCAATATTTGGTAGTGTCTGTTGACGCAGCCAGTTTTACATTATCATTGCTTTTGAACACAAGCCATGGCACAATGACAGAGAAAAAACAATGTCTGTCATTTTCTCAGTTCAGTAATGAACAGGGCTCACGCTGGAGGGCGAAGTGGGCGAAGAAGTCGCCTTCTGGACCTTAACTTCGCTCTACAAGTCTCTCAGG
>JARWCS010349747.1:0-11120 GCA_034783895.1 Geukensia demissa
ATGTTCCAATTTTGTATTCGAATGATTTATTTGAAACAATCAGTACTTTCTAGTAAAATTTTAACCCGCTCCTAGGAAAATTGTCATTATTTATACGTTCCTAAGAATTTTCGACCTAGAGGTTATACCCCGTGATATGGTCTGTAAATTTAAAATTGATCTATTGAAAGTCACTGTTCCGTGATTCGATATTATTTTAAGACCTGGAAACTTGTATAAATATGCACTCCTTGCTCTTTATAAACTAATAATAAACACTGCAAAATTCTTATTTTTCAACAATAATTTGACAATAAGTCAACAATTTGATGTACAGTATTGGACTTCTTATCAGAATGAGGACCTGTTCACACTAGGCTTAACTTGATCCGGATCAACTTCAGCCAGTGATCTACATCTGCTACATTGTGTCCAAAATTATTAGACCAACCGTTAAGGACCTAGGGTCCGGAAACCTTTTTTGCGGTCGGAAAGCAATGTTAATTGCAAATATCTCTAGAACGGTAAGAGATAGAACGAAATTTAAATTGAAATTTGTTCAGCTTAATTTGTTCTACAATAAGGCCAAAGTTCGAGGTCCTTAGCAACATTATGAAATCCTTAGAAACCGTATCTTTTTATTTTTTTTCATAATATCTCAAAAATTGTAATAGATAGCTGATAATATGTAACAGAGAAAATGTTTATCTTATCAAGATCTACATTTGCTACATTGGGTCCAAAATTATTGAACCAACAGTTAAGGACCTAGTGTCGAAATCAAGGTTTTTTGCAAATATCTCAAAAATAGTAAAAGATAGAAAGAAACCTTTTATTGCAAATTTGTTCGGCTTAATATGTTATACAATATGGCATAAAGGCCAAAGTTCAGGTCCTTAGCAACATTATGAAAAACCTTAGCGACTGTATATGTTTAATTATTTTTGATAATATCTCAAGAACTATAATAGATCGCTGATAACATGTAATAGAGAAAATGTTTAGCTTATGAAGATCTACATTTGTTCAGCTTAATACGTTCTAGTATATGGCATCAAGGTTTAAGTTCAAAGTCCTTGGCTCATCATGAAAATCCCTAGCAACCATATATTTTTGATAATATGTCAAAAACTGTAAAAAATAGTTGAAAACATTTAACGGTGAAATGTAAGGTTTTACAAAATACAACTTATTTCATTTTGGACTAAAAGATCCAAACACACTGGTTTTTTTGTTTTTTTTTTTTTCATTTTTTCGTGTTAAATCACGATTACGCACAAAATACCTCGGGTAGACCTATATTTTGAATTGCAATTATAGACATGATAATTCTAGTTTTTACGACACGATGAAATAAATCCGATTAAAATGTAAATATTCAAAAACTTTGACAATTTATATTAAAATGGACCTGTTTTAAAATTGGAAAAATATTTTTTCCTTTTCTTTACGACTTGTGAATCTGTTTGATGAATAAAAGCTTTTCGTTTGAATCATAAAATTTACAAATTTTGGATAAGAAAATTACTACCTGAAATAACAAGAAAATTAAACTTCGTCGAAATGTGCGACTTTTTGACGACCCGACCTATTCGGTAATTTAAAGTATATCCGCATTATACTTCGAGTATAGTCAGTGGGTATATTAAACTTGTTAAGTTGATGACTTTTCTGACATCCGCCGCTCCGCTGTAAATGTCAGAGAGACTGCACTCCAACCTCGAGAAAAAAGGGAATATACAAATCTAGCGGCCTCCACAAGGCCTTCAAAAAGGGTGGAATACAACTCCTTTTGAAAAGCTGAAGATACATCTACGTTCTACGTGCAACCAGTCTGTAACAAAATGAAAATTCAACCTCAAGTTCAAGTTTCATGCCAAAAGTAACCTTTAGGTCCCTTTTGTGGTCCCCTGAAAAAATCAAAATTGTGAAAGCCTATTGTATGTTGTTTTGTATATGCATCCATTCTATAACAAAATGAAAACCCAAAACTCGATCATTTAGAAGGCATTCGAGTCACAAGATTGAATCAAAATTTGTCCTTTGGTTACGTGAACCAAAAACAAGATTCTGAAAACACATTGCGCAGCTATTTGGTTTGTATGTCAATAAATACTAAAGCAATAAATGCTATTTTGAAGGAATTTATTAGTGTGTAAACTCAGTCGACTCACTCACTAACTGAATCAAGTTCGAAGGATTTTATGCAAAGTTTGTGAATGAGAGGCTGAGTTTACACATCATTAAATTCATGTAGCATTTATTAGTTATTATTCCAATTGGTTGAAAAAAAAATAACAAATAATTGAAAAATAGTGCTACAATAAAATTCCAAAGGAAGAACTATTTGGATTGGGTATGAATTTGATAACACGACGTCATAAAGATTGGTTTATTTATGTGTTAACTTTTCCGTTTTCATGGTATTAATCAAACATTTTTACAAGTTTCAATTATTCTAAATTAAAAAAAATATAAGAGTTCAAATCTTTTGCCTTAAATAGGAATTGGATTCCTGTGGGCCCTTGATTAGACCCAGGGACCAAAATCAAAATTACGAAATTAAAAAATATAAAAGAACGAAAGAATGAAGTTGCCTATCTATATGCTATAGGTAACTTTTCTAATTCTATTCCAAATTTAAAACACGGAACTAAACATGTAGACGTTCCCGTGTGAGGGAGGGACGGACAGACGATGGCGAACTAAATATGTAGAAGTTCACTGTGAGGGAGGGACGGACAGACGAAGACAACAATAATATCCTAGACTTCTCATTCGAAAGTGTGGAGAAAGAATTATCATAACTCTCATAGCTAAATGTTTTATATGGATAAAAGCTTAACAGAAAAAAAATAAGGTCGGCTTTGACTGAGGGAGTAAACCCAATTTCACAATTAATAAATCTTATAACTGTTGAAACACTAACTCTAGGGTAGATGATACAATTTTAGCGGTCGAGTATCGATCCAGCGATGGTATTTATTCTGATAATTCCCAAGATCTTATGGTCAAGATATATAAAGCGGAGTTGTAGCTGAACCTGAGGATTCATTCGTGACATCTATTGTGTTGTACCTATTTATAATATAGGCCATTAGAACAAAAACTTGGAAAAAAATGTTCTCTCTGCTTTTGATTTAATTAAAGTGTTTGTTATTTGTTATATTTTAATTTAACTATTAAACGTGGCTGTTATTTCACTTTTTTCATACTGTTTTGTAATCTGAGAACGTTTTGCTAATACTCAACCACATTTATATAACAAACCTTTCTGATTGGTGCTGCTTTTAAAGCAATGACGGAAACTGTTCGGACAGTCAGTTTGAGATTAATACAATTATGATGGTAAGATATTCCTCAATCACTTATAGATGATTTATATGATTAAAGGACGAAAATTAAGAAAAGTCCCATTCTGACTGAGGCGTTAAGTCAATCCGTACGTTGGTATATCTACAGAATTTTAAAATGCATTTTCAGACAAAATGAACTATATAAGCCGCTTTATAAGTTTATCGGCAATTTCTTTTCACTACTGTTATTGAAAACATGTTAGACACACTCGTCGTAGGTACATTAACTTCGTGAATTCTGATATTCTGTTCCTTTTATTGATGTTTGGTCTTTTTATGTTTTGATATAGTCCGTTGTCGTAGGTACATTGAGTTCATGAATTCGGATAGTCTGTTCTTTTTGTTTATGCTTGATCTTTTTATGTTTTGAGATTGTCCATTGTCGTAGCTACATTGAGTTCGTGGATTCGGATATTCTGTGTTTTGATATAGTCCATTGTCGTAGGAACAATGAGTTCGTGAATTCGGATATTCTGTTCTTTTTGTTTATGTTTGATCTTTTTATGTTTTGAGATTGTCCATTGTCGTAGGTACATTGAGTTCATGGATTCGGATAGTCTGTTCTTTTTGTTTATGTATAATCTTTTCATGTTTTGAGATTGTCCATTGTCGTTACAATGATTCTGGCGTTCTGTTCTTTTTGTTTTTGTTCTGTCGTTTATTTACAGTGCCCGACATGAAATAGTTCATTTTAATTCAAAACTCCCAAAAATTACAAAGAGGGTACAAAATAATTTGCACATGGTAGATGCTCTTGCCGCTGGATATGGATTCTTATTTCAATGTATTTGGGTTTGTAAATTTGTTCTTCTATATTTGAGTCTCGAATTTCCTTTGTTTTACAACGACGGAAGTTTAATTTTTTAATCGGTCAACTGTCTCAGTACAATTGTGTTCATCATATAGATATATGACGTATGATATTGGACATCATTCAAGTCCAGTGTAGAATACCCATGTGAGAGACCAAAGGTACATAGTCCAAAGAGACAAGACAAATCCGAAACAAACTAAAAGATAAAACGAAAACAAAAGGAACAAAGGCATGGAATCCACGAACTCCGTTACAAAACAGGAGTGGGATCAGGTGCTCCAGAAGGGTAAGCGTCCCCTATCTTGCGCGCAACACCCGTCGTGTAGTCCAAAACCGCACACTTTTATTTTTAGTTTGTTGTAAAATTATTTTCCTCGATGACATACTTGAAGCTTTACATTATTTCATTTACATGTTAATTTCCTCGCTCTTTGTTTTCTTTTAAAAGTTAAAAGCATTGCTGTATGAGACTGTTTTATATCTATTCGGATTATTTCGGATTATTTACTATTAATGCATGATGTAATGCACATCCTTATGCTTTATACTATTTTGGTGAGAGAAAAACACTTTGTGTTATAGGACTTTCCACTTCGAATTACTCTTGTGATGCCATACTTTGGTTTATTTTGCTCAAAAAGTTTTGTTAACTTGTATGACTCTACAGATTACCCCCGTTTTATTTTTTTTCAGAATATTGCGGCAATTTTGGTATCCATTTATTAAATCCTGTTTGCCTTTTTTCTATTAGGTTGTTTCGGCTTGTATCCCAACAGTGTGTTATCTAAACTATTAACTATGGTTTGTTTAAAATTTGTTCCATCTTAATATTACGTTGTAGAAAATTATCCTATGGAGTGATCCGCGCAAAAGGAAATGTTAATATGATTTTGAATAACAGCGTCTAGTATTCTCAAGGCAAAATCGTATTAGGTTTAATGAAGTTCGACCTAACATAACATAATTGAGACGGTTCCTCCTACATCCAAGCTTTGTATTAGCACAATCTATTTTACTGCTTTTCACGTCATTATAGAAAGTTTGGTGACTATCCTGCTGTATTTACTAATGAAAACATGTCAGTCGATTTAGCCATTTTGACCACTCCGCGAAATTTCGGACCATTCCACGGGTGAAACGGATTCAGCAAAAGACGTATACACTTCCGGTGCACTCCCAAATGTTGATCAATTTGGGCTAAGCGCAACATTTAACAAAAATTCAATCATATCGGGGCAGTTTTATCGGTGGATACTATAGTACCCGGAGAGAACCACCTACCTTGAGAAAGCAACTGACAAACCTTTAAAACATGATTTCCAATGTTTTGGTTTTAATGCTACTGTTGAGAGGTTACTCCCTGAAATGCGCAGATACATGTATATCATATTTATTCAACATTGGTAAGCATGCATTTTATTTACAATTCTTTTTTCAACCAGCTACAGCCATACATTTATCTCCAATTTTATTTATGAGAAATTTATGGGAAATATAAAAACAAAAGTTTTCCCTTTTAACATAAGCTATATTCACAATAGCACAAAATAATGATATTTAAAGTTTTGTGTTTTCCATTGTTGGTGAAATATACTGAATGGCATTTGGTACTGATGACTGCAGCACGTTTATGAAATAAATAGCATCTGCATGATCATAGAGCACGTGATCTTTTGGGAAATTACCGAAGAAATTAGCTGCTGTTAAGATTTCGTTAATTCTGGATGAACATTTCACAATATAAACATCTATATCGACCGATTTGTATTCTTTAACAATTTGTGATAACATGTTCACTCCTGATAAGTCAACGTGACTGATCATTTGAAAATCCAGTATAACATGTTTCAAGTCATCAAACATCTCTTTGACATTGCCGTTTGGAATTGTCTCTGAAAGTGTATATGCGCTTTCTAAACGTTGGTTAGTTTTGTTCTTCTTCATTTTATTCGGGTTTCCGACTTGTCTGTACAACAAAGTTTTGAAGCTTTCCGCGTTGGCAAAATAAAGTGGAGCTTGAAATTGAAATATCTTGATAAATTTCATTTCAGTCACTTCATTTGTTCTTCCCTTGGTGTCCACAAACATGTTATCCTTTTCTGAATACCCGATTAAACGTCCCGACGCCATTTGATTTTGAATTATTACAGAAATAATTGAAACCCCGATACCGACAAGTAAACCGTAGTCCAGCTCAACAAATACAGACACTAAACAAGTAATGATCCAAATGAAGAAGTCAAACTTGTTGATTCTCCATAAACGAGGTAAGTCTCGGAACTGTAACAACAGATTTTTCATTGCAACAATAATCATAGCGGCTAAGATTGAAACTGGAAGTGACTGAAACAGAGTTCCGATCCACAATATAATGCAAAGTATTATTACTCCTGTAGGGATGGCATTTAATGTTGTCTTCGCACCAAGGTCACTGAGGACCATTGTTCTAGGTGGCGCTGTCGATTGTGGAAAGCACTGAAAAAATGAAGAACCCATGTTGCATAATCCGTACGCCATCAATTCTTGATTATCATCAATGGTTATGCCATGATTTTTTGCCATCAATTTAGCTAAAGAAATTGTCATTGCCAGTGATAAAACTGCCATCACGACACAGTCCATGATCAGGCGAGACGCACTGTGTAATTTTGGTACAGAAGGGATGGGAAATCCAGCTGGAATATCGCCAACGATTTTTACATTGAAGTTTTCCTCAAATTTCCCAAGATAAGATATTACTGTTCCAATTACAACTACGATGAAATCTATTGGGATTGGTATTTTTAATTTTGCTTTGTATCTTTCGTTGATCATAACCTTGACAATAAGTAGAATTATCATGGTGACTATCCCTATTACTAAATCAGAAATTACGGTTGATTCAATGTCGGAAAAAAGATCTATATACATGTTAACTAGTCTACCTGGTCCCGATTTGGATCGTACGGAAATGCCGAGGAGTTTTGGTATTTGACTAGAGGCAATATGGATGGCTGCAGCTGTTGTGAATCCTCCGATGAAACTGATTGACATGAACCTTGTAAGAAAACCAAGACGTAAAAATCCGAGTCCAAATAAAATTAACCCTGTCAAGAGTGTGGCTGTCATTGCTGCTCCAATTCTAATTTCCATGTCATCGGTGTTTGAAATCAATGTGGTTCCTGGTAATTCCGAAGAATTCGTCATGTTCGATATGTTTGATGGCATAAACGGCAAAGTCCTAGGGTTGTCAGATATGTAAGAATCAAGTTCACGCTGCACAATTGTTTGTGTTAATAACGCCATCACAGCATTTGATCCAAATGAAACATGAGGCGAGGTTCCAAATAAGAGATAAATTATAACAGGAAAAAATGTAGCGTAAAGACCATTTATAGGTCGCAAACCGGCTAATAAACCGAACGCCAATCCTTGCGGTAAGTGCATAAATGTCGCTGTCAACCCGCCCAAGAAATCTCCTAAGATATATTCTCGTTTGTATTTCTGAATAAATTTTACGAGTGGTATAAATGTTGTTAAAATCTTCCATACTCGTTTTTTAGAACAGAAACAATTGTTTTTTAATCTTTCCAAGTTTGACGGTTTTTCTGCTTTTGCCCGAGGATAAACGTCATCAAGCTTCGAATGGGAATACCAACGTCTCTGGACTGTGATAACTTGCTGTGTTCTTTCCTCCATTTTATCTAAAATTAAATATAAAGTATATCGTTGTACACAGTTACGTAATTAATATGTTTACAAAGAGAAAAAACATTAATATACATCTTCAGTGTCACAAAAAACTTATGAACAGCCTCAAGCAATATTAACTAACTTGGTTTGCATCTTTATAACAAAGATGGATTACTGTCAAGAATTTAATAAAGAAGCAGACATATATGGGTTAATGTAATTATGTATTATCAGAATACATTTTTTTAATAATATCTAATTGTTAAGGCCCTAAGAATCGTCACAACAAATATAATATTAAAAATTCATAATGTATTTTTTAAACAATAAAAATGCAAGTGTTAACTGGTTCTCTTTACAATGGTACTTGTAGTATATTTATACAGTATACATATATAAAATTGATCTCAGCAAACCGATGTCACAAAGTGATACAAATAAAATCTGTTGTGTCGTTCACAATGTTGACAATTTCCATCATTCATTCACGGTTTTTTTTTTCGAAATAATAGCAAACAAACCCATTCGATCACATTTTAAACTATGTAAGTCAATGGTGGTCACTGTAGGGGCGTCATAAAGGTATTACCTAAAGGAACTGGGGGGAAACAAGAGTTTGGTCACAATTGGTTTTAAGCTGGAAGAGCTTCATGGACCTATGTAAAACTGGACGGTCTGTTGATGCCATCCTGCGAAGCTGGATGAATTCCAACCAACGAACTTATTCCAGTTTGGTTACAATTGGCCAATAATAATTCCAAGGGATCTAAGGTTTTCATTTAAACTTCATCCCCATTTTTTTCTATTTTTGAAGCACCATTCGAATGGGATGGCAACTATGTATACCAAGAACTAATGTAAACCAAACAAATTTTGCCACGGCTTAAGTCAAAATATATCCAAAGTTCTGTTATGAAAGTTCTGTCCTGGTTTTTGTAGGTTCGTGTTACTCCAGCTTAAGCTTTCAGTGAAGTGTTGTGTGGTCTATGTTTGTCTTGCTTTTGTTGGCTATGGTCTGGTCTGTCTTCCGACCTAACGATTTCTGTCTGCCCCTTTGGTACCTTCGAATTCCTTTTATGAAGAATATCATGTTATATATCATTGGACTTCTATTTTTGCCTCAACTCATCCTGCAATTAAAATTTCAGTTTTCCTCAGCACAAAAAAATTTCCCATTACCCCTCTGTGTTAAATGTTTGACATTGACAAATTTGTCTCAAAATGGCATGTGCTCATTGATAAATATCCCGCTTCACTGTTAAAGCCGGAATATAATTCAACTTTATTCTTAAAATTTCATCTCTTATCTGTCATAAAACCACAAAAAATATAAATTTTATAATGTTTTGTTACCCAAGACCACTGGTTAATTGCACCGTCAAAATGAAGCAAATTTACAAGTCAAATTTTCAAGTCGAAAAAATTAAACATAACATACCATAGGAAAATTTTTTATTTCAAGTTAAAATGAATTTTGAACGACAGCTTCAGCTGCGCAAAAAATTAGAATTCCAACGATATATAATATGATATATTTCACTGTAAAACTTTTGATACAGGATCGCTTTTATTGTGGCAAATTTCATTTGTTGTACTATAGGATCATTTCTTCAGTGTTTGGATTCAAATCAGCAGTTCAAGATCAGGGCATATGTAATAGTACACAGACAGACGACCGCAATAAGATGGAAAATGAATCGAATATTGAGCTTAAAACAGAATATCGTAAATTACTTATTTAAATGACAAAATAGACATTTCGTTTCGTTTTATATCAAACCAATTTTTAATTTTAGGTCATAAATTGTTTTGACAATGGAATGATAAAGTTAAGAAGACTATGTACAGTTTTATTTATAAAAATCCAGTCCCCCCTTCGTAGTAACTCCAATCAACTTTAAAATCCAAGACACATATTTAAAAAAATAACACATGGTTTTTGTGGATATCGGTATACGGTATTTCTAATTACAGTGTACAAAATATCGGGTTCTTATCTACTAAACATTTATTAATGTTTAATTGGTGTATTTTCATATTTTCATTTGTGTAAATAGGTAGAAATAACACCCTACATAACCGATCATAGGAAAAAATACAATATCCATATACCCAACGTATTACCCTATTTTCTGATTAAATATTTAATTTTATACTGGCTATAATACCAAAGAATGCCCCGTCTGACGTCTTCTTGTTATTCTATGTTCTTCCAATGCAGCTTGAAGTTGTGTTTTCTGTGCCGGAGTATCAGGATCAACATAAGGTTAATTTAATAAGGTGAGAGATTTGCTACATGGTAATTTGCTTTGCTATTTGCCTACTACCGAACACTTTCTCTAAACCAGGCTCGGCTGATACGAGTAATAGTAAAGATGCTGCTTTTTTACAGCTAGAAGTTATCCCAGAGTGTAAATTATGAGGTCAATTCTTCTAGCCATCACGACGTAACGACGACAAATCAAAGGTTTCTACTCTATATATAACAATCATAATAATATGGTGTAGATTGAAAATTGCACCATTTCAGTACCTTTGTTTTCCGTCTATTTAAATATGACCAATATTTAACAAATCCTTGGGGTATTCGATATCTATCTCTTTCGACACCTGGCTTATTAGAGATATCAAAAGTCGTTTCCGATTTTCACGGAAAAAAAACGTGTCTACTCGGCTCTTAGAGTGGGGTTATAATTTTTTACTTAAAAAATATTCTGTCGCCTAGTTCCATGAAAAAAAATATTCTGAACAACCAGGTAACCAAAAAAACCATTCCGTCTGAGAAAAAAACCATAACCCCCTTAGATTTATATAGTCGGTCACGATAAAGAAACACAGAAGAATACACTCAATTTTTCCTTAACATTTTGTTAAACCACAAAAAAATCATTAAAACTACTACATCACTCATTAATCATTAATATTATAACTAGTCGTTGTTTAAATTGATTTCCATTTGAGTTGTGGCAAAAAATTATGCTCTAGCGATTGAAAGAAACGAAACCGATTGAGAACTATTTTCTTTCAACCTCAGTTGCATTATTTTTTTCATATATTTCTTGGTTTAAACCAAGCTTTGATATCCTTGTCAGCCGCGGCATATTTACCTATACTCCATGTCAGAGTTTGCTGGAATAGGTAAATACATTGTGAAAGAAAAACTGTCTACCGTATTCTTATGAAATAGTGTTAATTTTGTAGATTGAAAAAAAGCGCAAGTAAGTTGCAATAATACTTTTTAGCAATCGCAATGTGTTTTAAGCTGCGCCGAGTTTTTTTAATTCTCTACTTGGATTTTA
>JARWCS010349768.1:0-11119 GCA_034783895.1 Geukensia demissa
TTTAAAAAGACACTCCAATTCCACTCCAAAAATGACTCCAAAATCGCTCCAAAAATGACTCCAAACTCCACTCAAAAATGACTCCAGACTCCACTCCATGTTTTACAACATGCCCAACAAGGCATGGGGTGAATTACATTGCAAAGTAATGCATTGAATTACCATTACTTTGTTAAAACTTGAATTACATTACCATTACCATTACAAGGATTTGGAAAAGAAATGCATTGAATTACCATTACTTTTGCTAAGTAATGCATTGAATTACCATTACATTTTACATTGATGTTTTATTGTCATGTTTGACATGCATAAGAAATGAAAAAAATTAAGGATAATGTATACATAGTGGGAATTGCTCACCATGTTCATGCGCAAAGTCTCACACTGTTTATAGGAGTTCATGGGATTTGCCATTTGACTTTAGTAAATGAGACATTTTAAAAATTATACTAGACGTACAATCAATATATATGTCCATCTTGGGAACAATGCATTGACATTGTGAAATAGGTGGGAGACCGGTTGCATCAACATGGTAAGCAAATTCCACTGTGTATATGTCCTTATAAGTTACAATAGAGGAGAACATTATTTAGCTATTTGATATTAAAAAAATAGTTTAACCTTATTTTAAATGCAGTATACTATGGAACAAAGTTGCTTTATTTTAACAAAATATGTGTTGATTAATTTAAAATTATTAATTCATTTTCAACCTGGTCATCCTTTGATGTCTAAAAATAAAATTAAGTTTGCAGATTACAGGTAAATAATTAATCAATACAATGTTGACACTTGGCATTAATCTTTTGATCATTTACAAAAATTGACACTGTAAATTAAGTTGTTTTTACAACAGTTTTCAAACTTCTAGTGTAATGAAAAGATGAATACATGTATTATCTAATCATACACTGTAAATTTGATGATTTTTCTTTTTAAACCAAAGTTGGCTAAACTTATTTTAAAAATAAAATGCAGTTTTCATGGTCTAATGTGAGAATTTACATAGCATTATTAAAATTAAAAAGGTATTCAATGACAGTCACCATCTGAGTTTTCTTTATCATTTATGGAAGAGCATTCATAAAAAAATAACTAGACTAAAATAGCATGACCTTTGTAAACAATTGCCTAGTTAAGATTTTGTTTTATACTCCCCTTTGTTCGTGCAGTGTGTGAAAGTAATGCAAAGTAATGCATTTGTAATTCAGGAATTACATGCATTTTTGTGATGGTAATGCATTGAATTACCATTACATGTAAAGCAAAAATTGGTGCATTATACATTACATTGAATTACTTGAAAAAATGTAATGCATTGCAATGCATTACCATTACACATTAGCATTACCCAATGCCTGAGTGCGTGACAACACAAGTGAATGACATACAAAATACAGTTTTTGTCCAGAAATTGAAAATGTCACTCTTTTTCTGGTTCAACTTAAAGAGATAAGTAGAATGAATGGTGACAAGTGATGTCAATAATAAAGAAATGAAAAATCATGTCAATCGTATGAAGTTACTCTGATACGGAATATGATGTTCTCAAAATATTTTTTGCAACAGATATTAAAAAGTCAATCATTTTCTGTTTCAAATTTGAAAAACGAGAAAAATAAATGGTCACAAGTGGGGTCATATACATCAGTTGTTGAAAAACAAAAGATCGAATGTTGTCGTTACTTCTTTTTCTTTCTCTTGATGTCGGTCAATACAAAGAAAACTGAGTTTTGATCATTTGTATTGTAAGGACAGATTTACTCTGGCAATTCCGACCCAAACAATATATGATAAGGTATACATTTTGATGTTCCTTTAATATATGATAAGGGTGGGGTACTAGATATGCCAGCTGCTCACCCCTATCTAAACTAAATGAAGTGACCCCCTCCAGCAATGCCAGCATTGCAAACTGCAGCTGGACAGCTATACATTAACTGATAAATGCAGTGGAATACATAAAAAAAACACTCCAGGGTTAATTTTATTCTCAATACCACCTTCAAATCAATAAAATCAGAGAGCTAATGTGTTGTAGGAAAAAAGGGGGAGTCTGATCGTCACAAATCTGATTCGACACGTATTTTGTAAATTAATATTTCTGTGATACTAACACTTCGTTATTGATTAACTTAAAGCAAAATTGTTTATAAGATAAGAACTCACTGTCAATAGCTGCGATTACACCCTGAAATAGGCCCTTCCATCCTGGGCATGGGCTTGTGATGCGCTCCCCAACTTCATACTCTTTGATGGCTTTTCTTGGTTCCCGCACAATTGTTAAAGGGATTATTGTTGATGTTTTATCGTCCCAATCCATCGCTGCATACACATTATCTGACTTGTCTGAGGTCATAGCTTCAAGTTTGAGTTCGAACAACTTTTCTCTTTCAAACGAGATAGGCGACAAAAAGTAAAATCCGATACGTTTTCACAATATTAAATTTGCAGTTTCGTATGAAGTTTTTGTATTTGAAATAAATACCAAGTCAGATAAGTTTTGATGAAAAAGGGAAAATAATTTTCAACATTGAAAAGTGTTTTTTTCTTTTGAATATTCCCTCGTTTCGTTGTTGTACGAAACTACCAGAACATTTAAATGGTTGTAAATTATTGTTTTCGAAACAAATCATATGATATGACTGTGCTGTATTGTTCTGATAGTACAAATCTGATTAAATTTGAGATAATTAAAAACCCAGTATTATAAGGTAGAAAGTATCGCTTGTTTTTTAAAACATACATTTTAAATTAATATATAATATTTATATTAAAGCGGAATTTCGTTTTGCAAACATTAAACCGGAAGTTCGTTTTGCGAGCGCAAAGTTCAAAACAGAGAAAGACCAAAGACTCAAGAGCTTTTAACATGCTTGAAGTGTAAATTGATATTGTCTTTTTATTTACGAAAAAATCCATTCTTTGAATTTATCGAAAATTTAATTCCTTTCAAAGTACATCGAAACACTCGCCAATGTCAAAGACAAGTCCATTGTGCTTTTCTGATACTACCACTACCAGTGAAAGTTCGCCCTCGTCCTCAGACGAATCTGCAGATGACGAGCTGAAAACCCCTAAGAAAAGACGATACAAAAGAACACTTCACCATGGAGCTTCTGCCAAAAGAGCTGCCTATCATAAAATAACACCTGAGAAATATAGAAAATATAAAGAAAAGAATTCCCTGGGAACAAATTTATGTTCCGAGACAGAGAATGCACACATAAGTGAAAATGTGGTCATTTATAGTGATGCACATTATACATGCACTTCAGACTCAAGCAATGATTGTAAGAGTCAATCCTGTAGTACAACCAACAGTGATTCAGATGCATGTATGTTTGACATGGAGCAAGTGCTGGCCAGTTCTGGTTTTTCTTCAGAAACTACACCTGTAACCACTGAAACTGATGAGGACAGTACATCTGAACATTCTCAATCAGATCACGAAGATTCATATACAGAAAATGAGAAAGATTTTGACAAACCTTTGTATGATGGATGTAAGATCAGTAAAAAAACTTCATATACTCTGATAATGATGTGTGTTATGAAATTTGGTATGCCCAAAGAAGGATTTTCTTTCCTTCTGCGTATTATATCAGCTCATTTACCAGCAGGTTGCGATTATTCAACATCAGTGTACATGACAAAAGAAATTCTTAAAAAATGTGTGAATTTTAAAGAGCCAGTATTGCACAAATACTGCGAACAATGTCAGCAGCTTTTGTCTGAGGGAAAACCATGCAATAATGAAGCTTGTCAGAAGCAAAAAGCAAGTTCAATGGAGTTCTCAGATTTACGACTTGAAGATCAGCTACAGAGTATGTTTAAAGGTACAAAATTATAACTATATTATGTTATTGAAATACATGTAATATATATGTATAAATTTCATTAATTACATTTTTGCATGTAAATGTATAACTTGAAATCCTATGGAACCTCATACAAAAAAAGACAAAGTATATACATGTATTTATATATTGAATATCTTCATGAAATAAATTGGTATGTCTATGAATTATGGCACACCCTGCAATTATTATGATTATGAAACACACAGTCATGTACATGATTTCAAGTCAAGATTATTTGTTTTATTACATGTAAGGTAATATACAATGTACAGTGTATATGTCAGAAAGCTTTTTAGTACAAATTATGAATACATTATATCTTTTTTAATGCATATACATGTATGTTTATGAGCAATGCATGCGACTTAAATGTGCATCTTTTTCCCTTTATTTTAATAGATGCTAATTTCTACGATGCTGTATATGCACGTCAGCAAGTCACCAGAAATGGAGAACGTGACTATTCTGACATATTGAAAGCTGACAAGTACAGGGAGATTTCTCCTCAAGAAAATGGTGCTGATATCAATATTACATTAACCATGAATACCGGTAAATATCAATACATTACAATTGCAATTTCTAACACATAGAGCGAAAATGTTATCTGTTTTAGTACAATGTAAATTATTAATTGCTTTATTGGTCGTATAGATTATAATTGCAAAATACACTGAATGTATTTATTTTAATCATCTGCCTGTTTTTTTTTCAGATGGGGTTTCATTGTTTTCTTCTTCAAAGAAAGGAAGTCTTTGGCCAGTTTATGTTGCTGTAAATGAGCTTCCGGTGAAACTAAGGTACTGTATAAATGTATACAGACTACATATATGTACATGTATATGTGTGACACTTAAATAAAATAAATTGTTATTATATTATTATTGTATAATAAGATTTTTGTAATTCAATATTTTATAGTAAAAAGCTTTATTGTTTAGATTAAAACACTTTCTGTTTGATACAAAATCAAAGTTTACCAAAGCTATAATTATACTGAAAATTTCAATATGCTGTACACATGTTTCTAGGAGTCACCTCTCATCAGCAGCATTAAAACCAAATCCTAGGAAGACCAATATCCAGGCATTGTAAATGTTTTTTGGCATTAAAAAAAGAAAACTTTGTGTTTAAATGCAATACAGGATATTCCTATAGACTTGTGAGTTCGGGACAACTTCAATTGCATGAAATTTTAAAATATAATAGAATAATAGCAATGTATACAGATTTGCATAAAAGATTGCATGCTTATGTGATCAGTTAAAATTAAGAGACACAGAAATATACATTTTGTAAAACTCCTAGGAAAGTTCAAATGCTGTAAAGACATAAACACCAACAACATTAGAGAATATATTCTAACTAAATGGAATGAGCAATTTGAAAATACATGAAATGGTGGGTTAATCCTGGTTTCAAGATGCATTATAATGGCAAACATATCATGTAACTTGTAAATTTGTTTACCTGAAATTTCATAATTTCACTAGTGTTGGCTAGGTTTTCAAAGGCAAGTTAATAAGTAAACAAGTTGTACATCACTTTAAATCTTATTTATGTATAATTATTTTTTTACTGGTTAATATAATCTATAAGATTTATATTTTTTTACTATAGGTTCTCTAGAAAGTACTTAATACCTTGGTTTCTACATTGCCAAGTTGAGAAGCCAAATATGATGACATACTTGACTCCGATGATGCACACTCTTAATCATTTGTATGAAACAGGTAAGTTACCAATTATGTGGAAAGACGTTGATAAGACGTTGATAACAATACTTCATCTTATAAAAAGTGAAAGGATAAGTGGTAGATACATATACATGTATGCATTTGTGAATAAAAATGTGTTGTTTGTTCTAATATATTTTTGCCAAGGAATTCAAAGAGAGAGTATTATAATAATAACAGTTTTTCTTAGATAATATGGCATACCTTAGATGTATGCTTTAGCATTCATATTTCTGGTAGAGAGTAACTAAAATTTACCACTCCCTTTTTTCTTGCAATAGGAATCATCCACTCTTAGTTGTACTGTTAGAAACTGTTCCATATAAGTTCAAGTATTAATTGTGTGTATTTCTGATTTTGGTGATGATCTATGGTCTATACAATATCATTTAAAACAAATTATGATTATTTTATGCGTATAATGGATACATGTATGTTTTTCATTACAGCTCGTCATTTTTGCTTTTGGAAATGTTAACAAAAAACATGAATAGAATGCTTTATTTTACAGGTATTAGAGTTGCAACTCCAACAGGAAAGATTATTTTAGTTAAAGTGCAGTTGATTGCAGCCTCTGTTGATCTACCTGCCAAAGCAATAGTTGCAAATATGAAGCAATTCAATGGAAAGTACGGCTGTAGTAGATGCTATGATGAAGGGGAATCACCAATAGGCAATCCTATGCTCAGATTTTATCCATTTAATGACAACTGTGTGTTGAGAACCCATGAGTCGATGGTCCAGGATGCAAGAGATGCTCTTAGAACAGGCACTGCAGTAAGATTGTAAAGAAAAATTGTCTGACAAAGGAATTAATTAAATGAAATACACATGCAATAAACAAGCACACCTATGGGACAAATTTACAGTGCAGCAATACAATTAAAACATAACGTGAAACATCCATTA
Source organism: Geukensia demissa (assembly GCA_034783895.1). Taxonomy (NCBI): domain Eukaryota; kingdom Metazoa; phylum Mollusca; class Bivalvia; order Mytilida; family Mytilidae; genus Geukensia; species Geukensia demissa. Next base: position 6,515 of record JARWCS010349768.1, read on the forward strand.
ACATCAGAAATGTTCTGGTATCTCTATGCAGTCTTGTTTTAGAATTTTATTACCCAATATTCACCAGCACATAATAGGGGTGATGCCTCTATCTGAGGAAATAAGCTAGGTTTTTACCATATATTAATGGATTTGAAAAAAAATGTTTTGCAACCTACAAGTACCCTAAAATGTTTAATCATCTGAATATAGATATTTACAGTTCAGAATAATTGACGGTTGAATCAAAATTGATCAAGACACTATAATTGTATCTCGTTTGGAAACACATGATCTAAATAACACTAGAAGGGGACACCATTATGCAAATATGGTCCTGATATAGTCGTCAGAAATAACTTGATGCAAATGTTTTCAGGTTAATGGAGTTAAAGGAGTTTCTTCTCTTATGATCTTAAAATATATTGACCAGCCAAGAGTGTTTGTTATTGACTGGATGCACTGTGTACTTCTAGGCGTTACAAAGGCATTGATGGTGTTCTGGTTTAACAGCAAACATAAGGATGAAGATTTCTTCATAGGAGACAAAGTAAGAATACATATATACATAAGCTGATGTCTCACTTTTTTGTTCTGTTTTTCAGTGTGTTGCATTGGATTTGTATCATTTTGACAAGTTATATTCTAACAATATGATATAGTTTTTGAAATAAAATTGAGAAGAGTAACATAACAGAGGCATTAGTCACAATGTCACAAGGGAAGGCAATACCAAACCAAACATAAATAGACAAACATATATACATTGAAACAAACAGGAACATGACACTTAGACTTAAGCTAACTAGCTCTCTTTAAAAAAGAGTGACATCAGGTGCTCCAAAGGTTAAGCAATGTCTTGCCTCGTCATGCAGCGACACCTGTAATATTGCCCATAAGTCGGTACAAATTGTATGTGTGGTAAAGTCAGTAGTGAAAAACCATAAATGATTACACAAACATATCTGTGGTCATTTGCAAAACTGATTTTTTGTAATGGTCTAATTTGAAGCTACACATTTTGAGCATAGACCTTATTATGAGAACCAAATTTCATTTTACCCAATTGTCCATTTAAAATGTTCATTTAGACTGAGCTGCTGAATAGAAGATTTCTGAAAATAAAGATACCAGACTTTATTTCTCGTCGTCAAAGAAGTCTCCAAGATCATGCACACTGGAAAGGTAAGAATAATAAGGTTTTCAGAAAAAAAAACATTAGAATTTTTTTTTTTTTTTGATTCATTGAAAATGTGAAATACTTTAACTTACATGAAGGGTAAACAGTATTTTTTAATATGTCTTGCATTACAATGTAAATATGATTATAAGGAACTATTTTTCCCATGTTTTGATATAAAATATATCTATTTTTGTTGGAAAATTACGATATTTTTAGCTTTCTTATACAGACAATTAATTTTTATTATAGTTGCAAATATTAAATCTTTTAGTATTAAAGAAAGGTGGGGTCAATTTTTTACTCACAAATTTGATTAGCAAAGGCAAAATTATATTTTTAGCTTCAGAGTTTAGGGAATGGCTGATGCATTTCTCAGCACCTTTGTTGTATGGAGTGATGAAGCCAACTCCTTATATGCATTACCTTCTGCTGGTGACAGGAATGTCCCTGTTAGTGAAAGATGACTTGAATAATGTCGATATAGACAAGGCTGAAATGCTGCTGTTGGATTTTTGTAGGATTTATCCGGATATATATGGTATATTTTTACTTGTATTTTCATATTGGTTTTTAAATTTGTAACTTTTAACTGTCCTAATAAAAAGAAAAAAAATAATCATTTAAATAAAAAAGGGAAGGGATTTGAGGTAAATGTTTATAACGCAGGATCCCTAATATAAAGAAAAACATTAACCAAAAATTAAAGGTACAAGACTTTACAATTTATACTTGTTCTTCTTGTAATTTGTATTTTATGTACATTGATTAACAGGGAAAAAAGCCCAGACCATGAATATCCATCTTCTAAGACATTTGCCAGAGTTTGCCAGACTTTATGGGCCATTGTTTGAATACTCATGTTTTGGGTTCGAGTCAATGAATAACTACTTGAAAAGCATGGTTCATGGAACCAGATATGTCACAAGTCAGGTAATTAAATTTTACATTATTTAATTCACTCTTATGCACTTAATTAGTTACATTATTAAGATTTATTAGAAATAATGTTTTGATAAAATAGAAAGATACACATATTAAATGTACAATGAATGACAATGTGAACATGAGCCTTTTTGTAACGAATATTTAATCCTTGCAGCTTGTGTATGATAGTTATACAGTAAGCCCCTATTTGCAAAGAAAACTTGGTCTTATTATTGCAGTCTTCACAGTAAACATTTTGGCAAACACCACATTTCCAAGATCTTTTTTATTAGATATAACTGAAGATCTTTTATATAGGCCTGAAATTATAATAGAAATGTTGCTTATTATATATTTATTATAGGTTAGTTTTGCAGTTGGGATGTCCAAGCAGTTGGATGAGTTAGTAAAACAGATATTGGAGATCTCAGATCCATGCACAAAGCAACTAATTACTGATTTGTCTTCAAAGTTGATACTGTAAGCAATATTGATTTAATTGAGTGAATTTTTTATAAGTACAGCTAGGTTACTTTTTGCTCATTGTTGATGGCCTTACAATATCACCTCCAAAAGAATGAACACAGTCGCAATTATTTAGTCCAGGATGAAAATAATGCTTTTTAACCATTGGTTATATCAGTACTAAACATTTAGATTTAAAGATTATAAAGGGAGGCTGAGAAGGGAAATGCTTATTCTAGCATATAGCCTTAATTACACCATTGTTAGTTAATATGTTAAGGCAAACACAGACTGAAATTGAAATAAGATTGATTATATTAAGTCTTCTTTCATTTTATTCAATAGATGAACTTTTCATCACACAGTATGTATTTTGTATAGGAAAAAAGTCTGAACAAAGAAATAAAAATATAATAATAATTTATTATGCCTGAAGTTATCTTCATTCTTCTGGTTAGCTTTAAACATAGAAACGCTACAGTTTTGATCAAGAAAATCCCTGAAAAAAAGATATGATTAATCAATTGTCAGGTTCTTTGTATTATATATGCTGGTATCTCATGTCATCGTGGTACTTAATTTTTCAAGATGGCGTCGAATTCCCGTTGAATTAACGTTGAACCCACGATCAAATGGAACCCACGATAGGATGAGAAGGAAGTATATAGATATTGCTGCACTCACTTTTCAAAAATGCTTCAATAATATTGTGTCTCACAGATGATTTGATGATAACACTTTGCTAACATACCTTGTAACTTTAAGTTTTATCTTTATGTTTTCTTTTAAGGAAGGACATGCCAGATGATGGAGGCTATAGCATTTTAGGGCGTAAAAAGAATGTAAATGCAACACATATGATTTTTGACATGCTGCCAGATGAGCTGAGACAAGCAAATGTGAAGTCATTTTCAAGATTAAAATGTTCAAACACAACATTTTATTCCAAAGTGTATCAAAGTGCTAAAACAAGGAATGACACTGTTTTCACTTATGAAGATCATAATGAAGGAACCAAATTTGGGATGATAGATCAATTTATACAAGTAAACAATGAGAAATTTGTGATAATGCAGGAATGCCATACAGGAAGAATAACATTAAAACAAACCATGAAGCAATCAATCAAACATAGGGATTTAGTCAAACATTTTGATACCAGCTTTATTCCACATATTGTAAAAGTCACATCTTTGAGTGAGAAAAAACTTCTGTCTGTTAAGAACATAAGGAAGAAATGTGTTCTGATAGAAGTATCAGCTAACAATTTGTTTATTAGTTGTCCACCAAATACTCTTGAACATAATTAATTATTTGAATATACTTTGAACATGATGCACTGGTTACTTTCCTTATAATGCTATCCCGAGATGTCAAAACTTGCTTCAAATAGTTTCATGTTGTGTGAAACATGCTAGTCAAAGTATAAAAATCTACTATATTTATAATTCTGCCTGATAAAGAAATTATTATTTAGTGCAAGATAAATCTAATCATTAGAAACACAAATTGCAGAAATATATAAATTGCCGCATTGCAGAATCTTTATTTTATGCATGCATGCATATATTGCAGCTACTTATATTCCAGTGGAATTTAGTATTTAATATTCCAGTGGAATTGAACTTCCAGTAAACAGATTTATTCCAGTGGAATTCCACTGGGACTTGTTTATTCCAGTGGAATTCCATTGCGACTTGTTTATTCCAGTGAAATTCCAGTGGAATCCGTTGGAATTCCACTGGAATTCCAGAAACTTTTTCTATAGGGACACAATAATATTTTATTTGTGAGTTTTTATGCTGTGTTAGTGAGCAACTGTATAAGTTTTTGTTTTCAATAAATTATAACTGTACCATGTACGCAGTTTTAGGGAGCTAGTTGCAATTACTTTACCTTAGAAACATGACTTTGGGAAATGAATTTCTATATAAACTTTAGCAGTTATATTTTAAAAGACTCAAATAAAATAGAAAGTAGTGTATTTTTTCTGTATTATATAGGCAATGGTAGAAAATTGTCATCTAATATGCTCCTGAAGGCCTCATTATTCA
>JARWCS010349779.1:0-11119 GCA_034783895.1 Geukensia demissa
GATGTTAATAGCAAGTCAAAGAGACGTATTCATCTTGAAGACGGAAATTGTGTACCGGGTTAAAAAGTAATGAATTTAGCCGATGTTTTCCAAATTCAGTAGTTTCTCTCTCTCAGCAAGGAAACAAGAAATTAAATGAAGTTTAAGCTGTAAGATTACTGTCTTATGCTGGGTCAGCTGGAATGTGGGATGAAGACTACTGAAAGGTGAAGTCGTCACGTTAATCGTAGAGTTTTGATCATAGTCTTTTCCAAGCGTTTTTCTCGAGATAAAACCAAGATAAAAATTGCATCATGTCGTTAATAAATCTACGGCTACCACCTTGAACTGATTAAATTTTATCCATACGACAGCTTGTTTCTGTTTGTTTCAAAACATCCAGTAATTTTGTTATTTTAGGCTTGGTTTTTACACTGGCTAAGGACTTCATAGCGTGATACACAAAAAGAATTTATATGTTGTTCGCAATGTTCGTAGGTATGGTTTTGTTTCATCGCTTATAAAACTATCACTAATTTGCCGTCCAACTTCGAAATTAATACATTCCAACTTGTTTCAAATATGTTTTAGAATTACTAGATTTGTTCTTTTTATGGAGATCTTATTTGATGGTTTAATTGTAAATTTGGATCTCATGAAATATCCGTTTCACAGAGGAAGACAGACCTTTTCCTGTGAAGCTGTGGAGTTAACCAAAACCAGACTGTTTACTTTCTCTAACAGGAGGATTCAAACCTTTGAAACCTTCCCCTTAACCCTGATTTCAATCATGAGGGTACCTCCACTCCAAAGGATATCCCCAAAAGATTCATCATCATCTGGTCTTTTTTAGAAATTAGAAAAATAATACCATATGGACATGGTTTTGAAGCAAACATTATATATCAGACAAGAAAGGTACCTGACCCATCAGGAATTAAGAAAATATTTGTTTGAGGTGTGTTGTTTTGAAGCTGAATTTATATTTCAGACATGAAGGGTACATCCAACCAAGGTCATGACTCTTTTAGGCATAATAATAATGTCATCATAATGATTACAGATCACTGAGGGTTTTTTTTAGAAAAACACTCTATTTGATTCATTTCGTAGAATGCTGAACAACTATCTTTTAGTCCATCAGGATGTGGAAAACTTGTCACGTAAACAGGAACTACTCAATGCTCGGGGAAATGGTATCATTTCTAAGAAGTCCTTATGTATATTTAGCATATTAAGTGAGCAAACATAAGTGTAATACTTTGTCATCTTGCATTTGTATTCTCAACATTCAAATGACAGAAATAATGATTGCGAGTATAAACATTACACAAGATATGAAATAAATAACGATTCAAACATTTTGACAGTGCTGGGTTCTGAAATGTGTTTCTTTTTACAATGATACAAAGACGGTCTTTTTTTTTTGTTTGACTGATGATAGCGTCGTGAATATTTTGGGGGTCAATACTTGTCATTTGTTTTGATTTGTGGTAAAGTGATATGTCGTGTATGCTGTGACGGTGGTTCAAATACACACTCACTGTTCCATTTTACCTCATATGGCCAAAAGTCATGTGAGCTTTTTGTCATCACTTTGCGTCTGTAGCCCGTTAAGTTCTACATTTTTCATTTTTTCCACTGAAACCGAGTGGCCAAATGGAATCAAACTTTAAAGGAAACAGTTATAGAAGGTCCATTACGAAATGTCCTAGTTTCGTCCATATTTGACTATCAACTTTATTGTTCCTAATTGACAACATCTTTGTTCAGCTTGATGGATGAGTTTTCCATCAGACGATCGGCATTCCAGTGGGCACTAATTGTGCTCCTCTCTTCCAATTTCTTCACTAGTTTGAGGCAGATTATATTCAAGGGCTATCACATAGAAAAATAAGGAAAGTTAGTTTCAATCTTTAATTTCAGCTACAGGTATATGAAAGATGTTTTCTCACTGACTAATTTACAATATGGTGATTACCTTCACCACATATACCAAAAATGAACTTGACATAAAGGATACAACAGACACTCCTAAGTCTGCCTTATCTTTTTCTCGAATTACTCAATAGAAGAAGGCTTCACACAAAACTTTATTACAAACGTGTTGATTTTAGGTTTCCAATTGTCAACTTCCCGTTCATTGGCAGTAATATTCCCCGGGGTATGGCGTAAACATCTCCCAGCTCATACGTTTTTAAAGATCGTGTGTCAAATACAGTAATCTTCTACAGAGCATGGTCGTTGACATAGAAACTTTTCAAACAGGGATATGTTGTTTCTAGGTTGAATTTATCACTCTAGAAACCACAATCTTGTCGGTCGATATGGAATATCCGTTTCACAGATGAAGACAGATCTTTTCCTGTGGAGTTGTGGGAACTAAAATAACATACTGTTTACTTTCTCTTACTGGAGGTTGCAATCCAATGAAACCTTCCACTTAACCCTGAAATGACTAATACCGGATTGAAAAAATGGTCAATGAGGTGGGTATCTTTAAAAGCCAGGAATCTGTTCCCTTTTCGGGCCATCTGAGTTCCCCCCGGTTTTTGGGATGTCCAAATTGTTCATTATCTTATTTATGTTTTTAGTTTTAAATGTACACATTGTCTCATGTTCTGTCTTGTCCACGTTCTCGAGATTACCGTATCAGTCGTCTTATCTCCTTTTGTCTGGCCCTTCGGTTTTCTTTTGCCTCCTCCAGTTTGCCGATTTTACAAACATCTTCTTCTATAAAACTGCAAGGCCAAATATAATCAAACCAAACAAGGTATATCTATGTGAGGTTCTTCAAAAAATTTCTCGTTTCGTCTGGATCGGCTTACATACATAGGTGCTATAGGCAGTTTTTTTTCTGGTTAGATGGTTATACAGAATTTTTTTTTGAAACCACAAGGTCAAATGGAAAATAAAACTTCACCAGAACATGCTCGAAGGCTATCAGAGCTTTTCTCAACACATTTTGTCGTCCGTAAACTTTTTTCATTTTTATCTTCTCTAAAACCACACGACCCAATGTAACCAAACTTGACAGCAACCATCTTTAGAAGGTCCTTATCAAAATGTGTTCATTTGATCTCGATCGGACAAACAACATGGCCTTTATGGACTATTCTTATTTCTGACTGTCTTTAAAGTAAAAAGCTTGCTCCTCTGAAACTGTTTGACCAAATAAACAATTATTAACAGGGAGCATGTTTGCAAAGTCATTCAAATAATAGCTCATTTTGTCACGACTGGACAAAATACAACAATAGCATGATTTTATTGGGATGGGTTGAGATCCAATATATTTAACTTAACTATTTCAAAGCGCAACACATAATTTAATGGATGACGAATAATTACGAATTAGATATTTGTAGAATTTGTTAGTGTATGTGAACTTGATTGTTATTCCACTTCGGTTCAGTTGATCCAATAGTTTCCGGTTCAGTTTTTTAGTTTTAAGTTCAGCTGTTCTACTAGTTTTCTGTTCAGCTGTTCTAGCTTTCGGTTAAATTGTTCTTCCAGATTTCGGTTGCTTTTTTATGGTTTAAGCACTTTGATAAGCGTTATGAACACTACTACAGCTTTAAAATAAATATTTACTTTTAAAAATCATGCTAAATGATAATTTGAAAGTTGCTCCTACGGGTTAATTCATATAATTCAAAATCGACCAAAACGGAAAACTTTTTTCTAAGATTTCATGCTTCCCCTGCCTACGGGGTTTATATGCTGATTCGATACTCCCTTGCCTGTACTAAGTATCAGGATTTTCTGAAGAGAACGGTACTGTTGTCGCTTTAACTACCACAACAAGGATACTTTCAATCAAGGTTGAAATCGCCCCTCCATCATTAATAGGTTGATCCATATTATATCGGTGTATTTCAACTACATGTAGTTATGGACCACCGGTAATTCAATTGATCCAGTCACGTAGCTGTCATCGAAGCAGTAGCACCTGCTAACGAGCAGGAACTTCGACCGCAGTAGCAACGTGGGTTGATGAAGTAAAGACCAACTCCTTACATCGCCTCGACGCAGTGACCCACTGGCAACCAGCCCATCTGCAGTGTGTTGAGTTAGGACGCGGCCATGAAAATCACTTCACAGCGGAACCGGTCTGCTCTGCTCGGCACAATGGCCCTGAAAAGTGCCATTGTAGTAAAGTCATCACCAAACGACGACAGCTTAAACAACGACCTTGAAGTCGACAAGATACATCAACTCAACCAAGCCTCTTTTAAAAATTATAACACTAAGTTAACCTTTTCTCGGATTAACGTTCATGCGGATTAGAGTTAAAGGATTCCACGCTGCACGCATTATAGGGGTTGCTTTCTTTTCTGGAGCACCTTAAGCCACTCCTGTTTTCGTAAAGGAGTTCGTGGATTTACAGCGTTCTTTTTGTTTCCTTTTAATTTTTTAGTTTGTGTCAAATTTGTCTTGTTTCTTTGGACTATGCACTTTTGATCTCTCACATGGATATTCTATACTTGACTCATAATTTCAGGTACTAGTATTCAAATTTAATATAACATGTCAAGTTGGTTCTTTGTTCGTTATTCAAATTTTCATTAACATGTCAAGTTGGTTCGTTGTTCGTTATTCGAAAATTCAAATAAAAACCAATGAAGCAACTCGACACGTTATATTAAACAAATATTTCCTATGTATAAGCTGAATCCTTTCTTAGATTTCGGAAGTCCTTAGCCCAGTAACCGTAGTTTAAAAAAGAATAACGCATATCTCTTTGCTCTGCTTGTCTTCCTGGGCCCCTTGGTCCTAGCTCTTCCAGAAGGGCCGCAGAGTAGTGAGAATAGCAGAACAGTCCTAGGCATCGGATAAAACTTTTTTTTGTGCCCCTGATGCCTCTTTGGTGATGTTTCTTTTCATTTTAGCCTTAATTTTTCTAACGACAGGATTTTCCGCGGCTCGAATTTGTTTCTCATGTTCAATATATATTATTGGACTGTGTTCCATCCGCCTTCCAATTTGTCTGCGAATTATTATTTAGTTTCTTGAAACATTTCACAGATTCATTTCACAAAAGGTGCTGTTGTGAAGATTCTGTATTTTAAACGTAATCCGAGGCTCTCTCAATGTTATCAATAATGTGTTCAATTCAAACTGTATTTGGTTTCCTTTAAATGTGAATGTTGTCTCGACCTTCTTTACATAATTGGAAAGGCAGTGTGTTTTCTCGTCTAAATTTCTCTCTTATTTAGCGGATAGCTTATCGTTCATATAGTTATAAAGGTCTGCCTTGGTTTAAATCACCTGACCAAGAATCTTTGATTTTGGCTGTGTCCAAGTTCAGTCTGGTTCACTATCAGCCATAGTTAACTTTTTAAAGCATGTAAGGTGTGTTCGATGATAAATTCGTGCGCGCACTTGTTATATAAACTGCCGTTAACTCAGAATTTGATTTTCGCTATTGTTATTACAATTAACAAGAGTGAAGTTTGAAAATTCTTGCACGAACCGTACATAAATGTAATACTTTACGGTACCTGAAAAATCAAGGTTTAAAAATGACAATTATTTAGTTCTTACCACTTCGACAAACGCCTACGGTCATCTTTGATTTTATTCCATACCTTTGTCTATGTCTTGACCTATTGTGTCGACGATAGGTGGTGACTTCAAGTTAATCTTATATTATGTAAAAGAGATCGGTTGGTTAAATATGAAGAAAGTTCAGAGGTACCTAGGGGCAAACAGAAATATATTATCATTGATTGATTGATTGGTCTATTATTAAATAAAAGACAACAACATTAAATAAACAAAAATTAAAGAATAAAATGATATGTACCAAGACCTTATCTTGCTAAACAATTAAAATCTATGGAAAGGTATTGAGTCTCTTTCCTTTAAAGAAGGCAAATACTTATGTCTGTAGAAACATGACTGTGACTATATGGTCATTGTTATTTCGGATGTCAAACGTTAATGGGAAATGATACACACACCGTATATATAGGTATACGTATTTTAATAGTGATGATTTAATAAAATAAGTTTTATTCGTGGATATTAATTCCAACGATTATCGTAAGCATCTTTGGTTCGTAGGTTCAAAATTATTGGTTAATCATACATCACATTAAACATTGATTCGTTGGAAGCTAAATTTCGTCTATTATTGAATCAAGCGAATCAATAAAATTGGTGGCTACGAACATGAATAATTTAACTCTCTTCAACCAATAAAAGTTCATGTCAGATTTTAACGGATCTTTCACAAATGTAGCCATTGTTGTCGTTACAATTTGCATTTTCCCACAGCCCACTCTTTGATGATATTCCAACACATCTGTACATTGGATAAGACGCATTCCAATATATAACATTCGGTTCTGAACCGTCAATCCATCTGAAAACTCCCCTTTCTTTAAAATCATTTAATCCAATCCATAAAATACCATCATAAAATTTAGTTGCCTGGCTTAAAATGAATCTATATTCGAGGTCTGAATGGATCGTGGTCAAACTTGCGCTTTCTTCTCCACAAAATGCCTGTGCATTTATCCATGTCAGTGATGTATTCATTTCTTCGTGATGAAATAAATAGCAAGATCCATCATAATATAGCCATGACAAGTGTTTGTAATCACTTCGGTTGAAACTACACTGCGGAGCTATCTCCGTTTTACAAATAAAATAACTCGACATATAACAGTTATTGACAGTCCATCTTCCTTGAGAATTTTCACTTAACTGTACACAATGCTCATTGTGAGTTAGGCGGGGTTTTTCCATGTTGAGATATTTAACGTCGGAACCATCACTCCATACAAAGTCATTGCTTATTAGCATGTCATTCAACCCAATCCAGTATCGATGTGATGACTGAGTCAGTTTTTCAGTTATAAAATCATTCTCGCTTCGACTATGTAAACTTAGAAGATCAGCCCCAGAACTGCGACAGTAATCACGGGCCTGATGCCAAGTTTTCATGCTCATATATGTTTTGTAACAAAAATTGGCATATGATGTCCATCCTGTTTGACATTCCGTTCCAATATCAGAAACACGAAACACACTAAGATGGCATCTGTCACCGTAAGTTCCGTGTGGACAAACGCAGACTTCTTTCATTTGTGAATTTAAAAAGCACTTTCCTGTTCCACATTTTACATCTGCACATACTGCGGCATGATTAAAATTAACTATAACAAAAACTACAGCAAACGTCAATGCAGCTGATATAACAACAGATATCAAAATTACAACGCAAAACATAATTTTCCTGTTCATTATATCTCGATTTATTTAATCTTCCGTAGTATATGCTCTCAGCTCTGCCTCCGTTGATATTACTATCTTGTCTATAATGTAACAGCCAATTACTGGAACTAACTCAGAAGTTTTAGGAATTTCGATACTCTTCACTTCCACGAAATAAGGAGTTTTCTCTATATCTGTTTCAATACACAAGTCATTGTAAAAGTTATGTTATGCTCCGTATATTTTTTCATTAAATCACTGACTTTGTATGTTATGACATTATTACGACGTAAATAGAAATTTGACAGCTGATGAAAAATAAGACACAACCTCACATATTAAAACTGTACTGTTTGTTTCAATTTTAGCTTATTGTGATGATGGTTTTTTAAAGATTATATTATTGCGCAGTAAAGTTGTTAAATGAAATGGAAAACATGATCAGATTGCCAACGATCCACATATAAAAACAAGCAATATGAAAGCAAGAACAGTAGTCTGATACAAAGATATCAAGGGCCTTATTTAGCAAGCAACCATTGCGCCTCGTTCTGATTAACACATGAAGAACGTTTTAATACAATAAACGATCCACCACCACAACAACTTCAAGAGTTAAAGACCAACATTAGGATTTCAAACTGAAATAAGTAATTGAAAATTCTTTGTGATAAATTTCATAAGCATACTTTCACAATTAACGAAAATAACCTTTTAAATTCTAGAAAAGAGAACCATGGTCCTCCTGGCTCCGTTCCCGTTGAACGCAACCCGTTTTATATGATACAAGCTCAGGCGCGAACTCACGCCGTATAGGTGATAGGCTGCAATGATCTCTACAGGTAAGTTTAAACCAACTGCCTATACCACTCGGCCACCAATGCCCCTAATTCCCCTTTTGTTTATTATCATAAAAACAGTATAAGTATATATATCTCATGATTGTAACATGGTAAAACTGCCAACTGTTTTCAATATGCTGAACCCCACTTAGCTTTCATATCTGTCATAGACAATCTGTATTTATTACTCGATTATATTTAAATATTATTACCTGGAACCGGTCGAATGGTCTAGACAATGGACTCAGCTTCCACCTCTCCTCAATCGTTTGCCATAAAAAGTATTAAGATCGTGCAATGGAGTTTTTAATAATTTCCATATTTTGGTGAACGTGTAACGGAAGTTCCTTTAAAACGTTTCAAAAGAAAAAAATATTATAGAATATAAGTTCTCTGGAAATTTGATCCTAGGTAATATATGTTCCTAAAACAATAAATGTAGCATATTAACATATGTTCATTTTACGTTGACTTCTTCTCGGATTGACGTTATCCCGGATTCGAGTTAAAGTGTTCCATGACTGACGACGCGCGCGAGACAGAGTAAAGCTTACCATTCCGGAACATCTTAATCTAAATCTGTTTTGTAAAGAAGTTTGTGAAGTCCAATCTTTTGTTTTTTTATTATTATTTTTGTTTTGCCTTCATTTTTCTTTTTTGCTTGTTTCGGGTTTGTCTTTCTTGTTTTTTTACTATATACTTATTTAATTTTGTTGATGTTTGTATTGTTATATTTGTGTCACCTTTTACTTCTAGTAGATAATGCAATGTTATTTAAAACGACATTTCTCCAGGCGTCTGTCAACAACGATAATTAGGTGGCAGAGATAAATGAGTGGACCTACAAGTAACAGTCTTTATATATATTGTAATATACATGTATACATGTACCGTGTTTATCGAAACATTCTCAACAGGAAAATGGCCTTCCTTCTATTGATGGCGCTAAATCTTTTTTATTCATTTTATTGAAGGATTTGAAATTAAAGGTTAATTTTCTAACACAATTTTAATCAATTCCTCCAGATTTGAAAATTTTTAACACATATCAGTCGAATAAGTATATGAATTGTGAATTTGAATGTCTTTTCGTGGACTTTTTCAAAAGATGCTGCTGTAGATGTTTTTCTTGATTTATGCACATGCGGTGGTAATAATTTTTATGTATGGATTACACATTAATTGTAATTTATCCAATACAAAAAATGCAATAGCTGGTTTCATATAATTGGACCTTTCATAATATTTAGGTTTGAAGGTGTCAGATACAAAGGCGATGGTCCAGGCAACTGTCTCCATTGATGTGGAAATGCTTACTTTATTGTTTTTCCTTCAATATAAGCTGAAATGTTAAGAGATCCGGGAGTGTGAAAAAAAAACATTAAAGTATATCCTAATGCTTTTCCGCAAAAATTAACTTAAGAGTGAAATATATCAGTTCCCATTATTCCAAATGTTTCGAAATTTGAATAGCACAACCAAATGCATGCTACACAGGTGCCCTAAGGGAACATTTTTAAAAGGATTTCCAAACATAAACCATGTATTTTCGTATTCCAAAAGAAAATGCAAGTTCAATGACTGATACCCTCGGTCATCATCTAGGAAGGGGCTACCTGTCTAACTTTCTAGTATTAAAACATTATAAAATACAAAATTACCAATGCTAAATAGATATGTAGAATAATGGTATGCTATTTGAACATTTCAAGGAGATGCTTTTTGCACATTTCAATGAGTAACATCTCATCAGTAGCATTCGAACCAGAACGCAGGAAGTCCAAGATCTAAACATACCAAAAAAGTACTCAAATACAAACAAATCGAAATGGAAAGCCAAATCCGACGGCAAAGACAACTACTAACTGCAATACTTTTCGAGGCCTCTCCGTATTTACATTGCTTTAGAATTTAAGCTTAAATGCAGCAAATTTCTGTAAAAAATTGTTTCATAAATTTCATGTCACACAAATCAGACAACTGGGCTGGTGAATACCTCGGGGACATGGTCCACCAGCAGAGGCATCGATCCATTGGTTTCAAAATACGAAATTACCAATACTGAATAAATATGGAGAATTTTCTTATGCTATATGTATATTTCAAGAAGTAACCTCTCATCAGTAGCATTAGAACCAAAAACAAAGGAAGTCCAAGACCTAAACATAGCAAAGGAAGCAGTCAAATAAAAAAAAATTGAAATGGGAAGCCAAATCCCATGGCAGGGACAACTACTAAGTGTAGAACTTTTCAAGGCCTTCGTATCCTCACCTATAAGGTGCGGATACGAAACGTGGCTGCTTCCACCAGTTAAGACTTCATTTTCCTATTCCAAAATAAAATTGCAAAAGGTGAAAAATTGGCTTAAATGGCAGTAAAACATTATTTGCTGAGAAACAATTAACCTGGCATCCTGGGGAAATATTTTCGTTCCATAAATTTCACTAAAATATAACCGAGAGCAAGCTCCAAACAGCGGTCAACGTTCGTATCTCATCTTATAACCGCTGCCCCAAGCTAGAACGTGTCACCACTGTTTCGGAGATTGAACCGAGAGGTCCCGAAGGAAGATCGCTTAGGATATTGACCAGACGTTTTTCACAGTCTAAGATTGATAGTAAGTGTATAAACTTCAAAGGAAAAAATACTGTGACGTCATAATTTACGACAGAAATTACACTTACGACATTTTGTGAAACTGATTGCTGTCAGGAATCCAGATTAAGAAACAATTTTCTGCAAATATTATTGACATTTGTTCTTACGAGGCGATCAAAATATCCAAATCAACGGCTCTTATTAGTATTATACTGAACTACATACATATAGAAGTGTCTTAATGTGTAAAATTGACATTTTGGGTAGTCAAGAAATTTTTCAATAATTTATCAAAAATTGAATGCGTTGTTTATTTCAAAATGCATTTGGCTGTTTGTGTTAAACACCTCTTCAATCCGATGATTGAAATTGACTTTATCAAGCGGGGACAAGTGACATAAAATTTTTGAACAATGAGGGTAAATTGCAATCTCAACTTTACAAGTCTGTTCAGTTTTTAAATTGTTTGTATTTTG
>JARWCS010349788.1:0-11118 GCA_034783895.1 Geukensia demissa
TTTCATATTAAGAATTTAAAAAAAAAACGCTTATTTTAGTATGTTAAACCAGATGAACGATACAATATGTTAGTGATTTAAAGCCACAATGCAACTACTATAGTTTTAAAATCAAAGGTTTATTCTTCTGTTTGTACTTATATGATTTCTAGACATCTTCGGAAAGATAAACGGTATATTAGTCTCCTAAATATTTGCTGAACTGAGGTTGGGATATTTGTTGATGTTAAGTTTAATGTAGTTACTTTTGTTTTTCAGAATCAATTTACTATGGACGCCGGTTAGGGCAACCTGAAAAAATGTTATGTAGTTATTTCGACATTGTATGTCGACGAAACGACATCACATATAGGCAGTCCTAACTAGCATCCGTAATTGAAAGACAGTTGCAAAGTAGATTTTGTACCATTACAGTCTAAGGGAATTCCAAAAAATATTATATAGAAAATACAGAATTGATTTTGTTATATTTAAAAATCCTACGGTTCCATATTAAAGATTATAAACGTTACCGGTAGCAAAATATTGACTTTCAACTTTGGTATAATTTCATACATATTTTAGATATGAAAATAGGTTTTCGTAGCGGTATTCAAGAAAATAAAAGAAAAATATCCTGGCATGAAGTTGGATTTATATCTGCCACCAGGTGTCAAAATGACAATAATTCAAGATTAGCAAAATTTGAATTGAAAATATCCAAACTATTTAATAGAGCGTTATCTTTTGGTGAAAATAATTAACTTACACTTAACAGTTAGATTCATCAAAACCTGTGTGGTGTCCTCTTCGTTTCTTTTTTGACCATGAGCACATTTCCAAACTCCATTTTCACAATTTAAAATGTTGATGGTCAGTATGTTCACTACGTATTGATCTGGCAAAATGCTTTGTTTCATCCCACGGTCACAACTTCCAGTCACATTTCTAGATATTATAGGTGAATTGCAATGCCCTCTGAATTGACCTTTTGGGTCATAAAATGTAACACCCAATCCCATTTTTTTTACTGTACACCTCAACGACAGGGATTTGTCAGAGTCGTTCCAAGTCAACGAAACATTGTGGTGAACGTCATCCGTAGAAGTTGCTACATGTAAGAGAAAATTAAACAATGTTACTTATACTTAATAAAAGAAATTCGAAGATACCAAATGGACAGACAGAAATCGTTAAGTCGGAAGGGAGACAAGACCATTGCCAACAAAATAAAACCAAGGACAAACATAGAACAAATGAATGAAAAAACAAGACCATGGTAAACAAAATAAAACGAAAGGCAAACATTGAACACACGAGTAAAAGAATTTTAACAGTATTTGAAAATATGATGCACCACCCCAAAAAATAAATAAAACCGCATTTGATAATGCGAATCGTTTGGAAATAGTGCCATTATTTCTTTAAACGTAAAATTGAGTAATGTATACAAAAATTTGACATATAAGTTTTTCTTAATTACGAAAACTTCTATTCAAAGTATTTACAAACCGATACGTAATATTTCTTTTGTTATGCAAGGTATTTTATTTTCACAATTCCTAGTGTTGGATTCTATTTTTCAATAGAATCTTTTGTTGAAATAAAACTTACTCCGAATTAAATACTCCTCTCAGGTTAATAATTCACCTTTGGCAGGTAATAATTCTGCCTTTAAACTTACTTTCTCTATAATGAGTGCGTCCCTGAAATTTAAACGGGGCCATCAAAGGAACATTAATAAACGGTCAATTCATGTATATATATATAGATAACAGATGAAAATGGAAACATTATTTTAATATTAAACATAAAGTACTGATTAAGCCGTAGTGGGACCAAAGAAAAAATGCATTTGCAGTTTTAAATTTCTCAAATGTAGAAGGTGCAGTATGGCTAAAACGGATTATTTACGTTTCCTAATACATAAACATGATTAAATCACACTTATCTGCCAGATTTTTGTCGAAACATAATAATCCAATAGCACAAACTCTATACATGAACAAAAGTTTTCACGAGAATTTTTCTATCGTTCTATATAAAAGCACTTTCATCATTGAAATGAAGTTTACCTGCGCTTGTTGTTTAAACACGTGGGTTTGTTATGAACTCTGTGATTTGGACCGGTCCAGATGTAGTGAAGAAAGATACCCCAATACAACAAAATACGAATGTTTTCTGTTATTTGTCGGTTTGTAAGTTGGTTAAAGGATTCAGTACGGTTTTATTTCATTAAACAGCTTCGAAACAGAAGTTTATGTCTAAAAAATCTCGGGACTACGTCTCTCGTTTTCTTAGACATAACCTCCTATTTCTCAGCCGTTTAATTGAAATAAAAACCGACCTCCATCCTTTAACCTTTACTTACAATTTAAATAATATATCTGACGTATAAGTCTTAAAAACTTTTTTTAAAGCTGGATTATTCAATACCAACACATGTTTCTATAGGTCTTCTTAATCTATTACCAAAGTCTGATTTATCATAATAAAAATATTCCCTTGATATATTTCAATAAAAAATTCTTTTTAGGGAATTCTGGTTGATGCCAGTGGGAAAGCAGACTAATTTACCAAATGGAAGAAGAATTTTATTTTCTTATTATAATTTCAGATAAGATCAAGTTTATTTATACGCTTGGTTTTTATTAGGTGCAACAACATTTCAACCGCAACTGAATATGGAGAATGTGAAACGTTATACCAGGGCTAGTGCTCCCTATCAGGAATTTTATATAGACAAAGAAATATTTCTAGCAGATATATCAACGTCATCACTTCGAAATATTTTGGTCGCTAGACCGTTACCGTATATTCATTTAGCAAACAATAATGGATATCTATAGAAAAGGGAGATGTTGTATGATTGTCTATGAGGCAGACATCCAGTACGTGTAAATCACAAACATCTACAGGTTGTCTCAAGGGCTTCAATAATAGAAACATGTCTAAACCCAACGACAAGCTATTAAAGGCCCCATAAATAAAACGTGATATATGATGTTGTGACAAAGCAAATCTCCCCTCTCTTGCATTATCGAAAAAAATTCTCATACTGGTTTTGACTACCAGAAATTGTGACTTAACCCTGGTTTTGACTACCGAGTAACATTGTTCCCACTGTTGTCTAAAGAGCTGCTTACTCTTCAAGACAAACTCAGCTCGCCCTTTGGGATTCTTGTTACTCAAACTTTTAGTTAACTGTGTAGCGTTTTTTTAGATGTTTGTGTATCGTTTCGCTCTGTTTGCCAGAGTCTTGTCTTTCTTCTGGCTTAACGAGTACCATCTGACCATTTGTATCTTCAAATGAAATATTTGTTATACACCAAAGCTAAAAGCAACTAGATTTTAACAAACAGTAAAAACCAAAATGTTTATCAACGGCGCGCGCCGAAAGAAAAAAGATAACAATGGCAAATTCAGTTTCACGCAGTTGCCGAAACAGTTCATCTGGAGGTGATAAGAATTAGAATTGTGAATTTTTGATTTAAGAAACAAAATCTTATCAGACATTTATAATCATTTTCAAAGTTCTCAAAAGAATTTTTTTATTTTTAGCCAAAGCTCGAAATTTTAGGATTTCATCATCAGTAGAAAATATGATAATCTAGGACTAAGATTTCCTCTGAGATATACACATATACCAACCTGTATGAGCTGATGTGAGAGTGGCCTGAAAGTGTGAGCTGGACGTAACATCTCTGAACCTGATGGTCATGAAAGACTGCGAAGAATTGTAATAGACCATATGATTGTTTCTACTGCCACATAATCCGTGAGGACCTACAAAAGTGCATGGCATTGCCTAAATGTCATGTCTGTCTTAAAATCTACTCACTTAAATATAATAATAAGTACAATTTTGGCATTCGAATGAAAGATAGATAAATAAATAAATAAACAATTCTGACGTCATTCTTTGCGTCATTTGTTGGAATTATGAATAGTTTAAAACAATTAATAATTCAAAACAATTATTTTGGACACTGAATTTTATAAAAAAAAAATTACTAGACAGAAGATGCTTAGCCTTCTAGAGCACCTGATTCCAATCTTGTTTTGTAAAGGAGTTCGTGGATTCCATTCCTTTGTTTCTTTTGTTTGCATTTTATCTTTTAGTTTGTACCAAATTTGTTTTGTCTCTTTTGACTTTGCGTTTTTTTTTGTCTCTCACATGGGCATACTACGCTGGAATTACACCTCTAGAGTGGGAATCTTGTAACAATCAGGTCTATTAAAAGTCCAGTGTATAATATCCATGGGGCAAATACAAAGTTCCTAGCTAAAAAACATGACAACCTCGAAACAAATAAAAGAGGAAAACAGAAATAAAATGAACAAAGGCTTCGACTTTAGGAACTCCTTCACAAAACGGAAGTAGGCTCAGGGATTTTTTATTTGTTAATTCATTTGTCAAAAGATCGTAATTAATACATAATTACAACCAGAGGATCTTGAGAGCTTGTCAAGCTCACTTGGAAAATTGATATCATTAATATTTGAAATCAACAATTTAAAATGTAACGTGATGAAATTTATTGTTATCAGAGAACAAATCTCAAATATGGTCCATATTTATTCCATATCTTTTTTTATTATATAAAAGGACCGATTAAGACTGACTTAAAAGGAAATTATCATAACTGTTCGTATATTCCAACATGTAAGAAATATTCTCTGGTATGTTTTTTTCATATATTAGACATGTTGTATAATAACAGTGTTCTGCTGCCCTTGTAGTCAGGTGCTTTGCAAAGATGAAACGAGTTTCATCAATATCTCTAAATCGGCGTGTATTATTTTTAAAGTATCTATTTTTATTATAGTTAAGCGAAAGCATTTACATGCACCCTTTAATTGCAAGATATGCCATAATAATGAATTGTATGGGAGGACTGGTAACAAATAATCATCATCCAAATATCTAAGTTACTTGAAGTATTTCAAAGTATTTGATGTATAAAGTACTTTTATGGGGTATCTCGGTCTCATGAAAAGAATTCACATCCTTCAGAAACTTGCCCAGAATTATATCATGACTACTTCTAATGTTAATTTTAGGCGCCTGGTGTTTCATTTCTATGACAAAATTCATCGTCTTTAACTTCTTTAACGTCTTTAACTTTAAATCTTGCTGAAATAAATCAATGCCTCATACATGTACTTTGAATAATTTTTTCCTACATCTTTGCTCAAAATGAAGCAAATTTACAAAGTCGAAAACATTAACATTACACCCTATGGGGAAATTTTTTATTTCAAGTTAAAATGAATTTTTAGCTACAGCATCAACTGCGGCAAAAAATTATAATTCCAACGATATATAATATGATATATTTCATTGTAAAACTTTTGATACAGGTTCACTTTTGTTGTGGCAAAATTCGTTTGGTGTACTATAGTGGCGGGGGTTGATGTCAGGCCGGAACATTTCCTTGTCACAGGATGTCAAATTGGGACAGTTTTGGGTAAGGGGCAGGAAATTTAGCCTTTACAACTGGCCCCTGAACGTTGTTGTAAAGGATTCTTTAATGTGCTGAGAGCGTGAAATTTTTCCCAACACAGGACTGACTCTTTTACCTGATCGCCGAATGACGTTGTTTGAGAATTTAAACATCCCGCCAAACTGACGGACGTTTCCCTTAGGAGGGGTTCTAACTCGAGCACCCGATTTCTTAAACCCGTCTGCCCTTGGGATTGTTAAGTATTTATACATCCCGTCGAACCAACGTACGCCCCATTTTTAGAAGTTTTACCTGCAGGCGGAGAACCCGAACGGCCTATATTTACACCGGGGCCGGGGGAGGGGGGGGGCTGCGCATTTGTGAATAAGTTTGAGTTTTAATCACAACATTTGAACGAAGAAACACTGAAGTTTATTGCAGCATCTACACTTGTTTGGCAGGATTTCATTCATTTATTCATTTCATGTGATTTACGTTTTAAGATTTAATATTGCAATTCTAAGAATTACGCATAAAATTGCATACATTATGTACTTGATGCAAAGTGTACAAATCATTATAGTTTCCATATGAATTTTCTCTTAATTTGCCTATTTGGGACTCAGCGTTGGTGGAATATATCTTCGAAAATTGTAAAGTTAGGTTTGAAGGTCCTTATGTTAATCGGCATTTGGTTTTAACTATAAACCATATCATTTATGGAGAGAGTTCTGACCAAATAAAAAGATAAAAGCCGTCGTTATACGTCACCAGGTTCAATATTTCGCTGCGGATTTTTGGAAATATTTTACTATTTTCTTCGGATTCCGTTGTTTCATTAGTCAATGTCTGGTTTTGATATTTCGGGAGTTGACGATTGAAAGTTTGACTTGACAATTCTGTACACGCTTAATAGCATTATCGGTTCATTTTTTACATAACATAAATAATTTCACGCACAAAAGCATGTTTATTA
This sequence comes from Geukensia demissa, assembly GCA_034783895.1. Lineage (NCBI taxonomy): Eukaryota > Metazoa > Mollusca > Bivalvia > Mytilida > Mytilidae > Geukensia > Geukensia demissa. Next base: position 6,403 of record JARWCS010349788.1, read on the forward strand.
GGTACCATCCTTTAAAAATGGAAACAATAGAAAAATAAATAAATAAATTATAATAACACACAAGAATTTCATATATTACTTTGGAGGAAAATAATGATAGATCCGTCTATTACAACCTATACAGTTTATCATTTTGCCTAATTTCGCTGAAATTGAAGCAGTCGCGTGGCCTTTTAACAGGAAATTAAGTCCTTTTCAACATGTATAGAAATTGAATTATTTAAGTATAAACAGAATTAAATTAATATATTTTAAACAAAATAAACAAGTCTTTTGTATTTTATACTAAATTTTAATTTTATATCTATGCGTTGTTTTGTTTTTGTTTTAGGCGATTAAAGCTCGTCATAGGGATTGGGATACCATTTTTGGTATAGGCCTTGTGGGGACCTCTGGATTCAACCATTCCTCCCTTTCTTACGGAGTTTATGTATGGTCATGTAACTTTTACCCCATATCTTCTCTTTTATCTATTTTTATGTTTGTACTTAAATTTGAAGCTGTAAATTTATCATCTATATTATAAAAATTACACCGGGTATATCACAGAATAGGTATTTAACTTTAATTCGCGATAAGATTAAGGTATGTACACACAGTTGAGTCAATATTTTTTTGTTTTATTTGTATATTTAACAATATAATTAGCGAAAATCTATGTAACAAAATAAATGCGTTTACTCATGAATTCTAAGAAAAACTGTAACAAACTGGAGAACTCGATGAAAAAAGAATTCGAAGATTCAGGGGCCGACAGAAATTGTTAAATCAGGAGACAGACAAAACCGTGGCCAACAAAAGACATAAATAGTACTCACTACACTACACTGAAAACTAAAGCTCGAGTAACACGAACCCTTCAAAAAGTAGGATGAGTTCAGGTGCTCAGGAAGGGCAAGCAACTCCTACTCTACCAGTGGAACCCGTCCTGTCACTCATTGTAGTGGAAAAAAACAGTGATATTTCATTCGTCATAAAAAGTTCATGTTATAATTGGTTATATATAACTGTCTTTTGTGTAACCCGAAAACATTACAAATTTTATTAATCATGCGTTTATATAATTTCTCTAACCCTAACCGAATGTGAAATATTGAAGTACGCTTAAATGAGGCAGCAAAAAGGAGATTTGGTATGACTGTGAGTGATAATTCTAATTGGAAATGTGATATGATTGTCAGAGACAGCCATTAGGAGATGGGATATGATTGTTAGTGAGACAGTCAATAGAAGATGGGGTCAGGTTGTCAGTGAGACAGCCCATCGGAGCCAATACTAGATGTGGTATTATTGTTAATGAGACAGCTAATAGGGGATATGGGGTATGATTGTCAGTGAGACAGACAATAGGAAATGAGGTATGATTATCAATGAGACAGCCAATAGGAGATATGGTACGATTTTCAGCGTTACAGCCAATAGGTGATTTTGTATGATTTTCAGTGAGACAGTTAGTAGGAGTTATGGTATGATTTTCAGCGAGACAGCCAATAAGACTGGTTGTATGATTTTCAGCGAGACAGCAAATAGGAGTTGTGGCATGCTTGTTGTTAAGACAGCCATACACCAATGGTTTAATATCTTTATGAACCTGTCCCAAGGCAGGAAGTTGTAATCCAGTTTTTATCTACCTGTCCCAGGCCATGAACTTTTAGTCCAATGTTTACGTTCCGTCTCAAGCCAGAGCGTTGTAGTCCGATGTGTAAGTGCCTGTCCTACACCAGGGCCTTGTAATCCAGTTTTTGTGTGTCTGCCTCAAACAAGACCTTATAATCCAATGTCTATATGACTGTCCCTAACCAGGTCATTGTATTATATACCTGTATCAAGTCATATCCTGTAGTCCAGTCAAAACCTTGTAGTCCAGTGGTGCCTGTCCAAAGTCAATTTTGAAGTCCAGAGGTACATGTCTGAAGCCAAGACCTTGAAGTCCAGTGGTTGCTGTTGTTTCATGTACCTGTCTCAAGCCAAGACTTTGTAGTCCAGTTGTTGTTTTATGCACCTGTTCCGAGCCAGAACCTTGAAGTCCAATAGTTGTTGTTGTTTTATATACCTGATCATAGCCAGAACCTTGTAGTCCAGTGGTTTCTGATATTTTATGTACCTGTATAAAGCCAGTACCTTGTAGTCCAGTGGTTGCTGATATTTTATGTACCTGTATAAAACCTGGACATTGAAGTACAGTGATTGCTGTTGTTTATGTATCTGACCAAGCCAGACCTGTAAACCAGCGGTGCCTGTCCGAAATCAGGACCTTGTAGTTAAGAGGTGCCTGTCCCAAGTCAGGACCTCGTAGTCCAGTGTGCCTTCCCCAAGTCAGGACCTTGAAGTCTAGAGGTAGCTGACCAAAGTCATGACCTTGTATTTCAGCGTTGAAGTCCTATAGCTGCTGTTGTTTTATATCCCTGTCCTTAGCCAGTCTCTTGTAGTCAAGTGGTTGCTGTTTTTTTTTATCCTGTCTAGAGCAAGGACCTAGTAGTTCAGTGGTTGCTGTTATTTAATGTAACTGTCTTAAGCCAGGACATTATAATCAGTGGATGCTTTTGTTTCATATACTTGTACCAAGTAAGGATCGTGTATTCCAGTGATGCCTTTCTCAAATCAGGACCTTGTAGTCCAGTGGTTTCTGCCCCAAATCAGGACCTTGTAGTCCAGTTTTGCCTCTCGACAAAAATCAGGACCTTGTAGTCCAGACGTAGCTGACCAAGTCAGGACCTTGTATTCTAGCTTCCACGTGCCTTTTTCAGGCAGGATCTTGCAATAAGTGTTTACGTGCCTGTCTCAAGCCAGGACTTTGTATTCTAGTGGTTGCTGTTGGTTTATGTACCAGTATCAAGCCAGGACTTTGTATTCTAGTGGTTGCTGTTGGTTTATGTACCAGTATCAAGCCAGGACCTTGTAATCCGGTGGTTGTTTTATGTATCTGTGACGAGCAAGGCAATGGAGTCCAGTGGTTGCTGTTGTTCTATGTACCTTGTCCAAATCAATACCTTGATATTTTATGTATCTGGCCCGAGCAAGGACCTAGAAGTCTTGTGTTGCTGTTGTTTTTTTTTGTACCTGTCCCAAATCAAGACCTTGTTGTTTATGTATCTCAGCCAAGCCTAAACCTTGTAGTCTACTGGTTGTTTTATGTACCTGTTCTAAGCCAGGATCTCGTAGTTCAGTAGTTTCTCTTGTTTAACGTACTTGTTCCAAGCCAGGACCTTTTTGCCCACTGTTTGCTTTACGTACCTGTCCCAAGACAAGGCCTTTAAACCCAGTGGTTTCTGTTGTTTTCATTGTTTTTTTTTTTTTGTTATATCTTGTATGTTTTATATTATTGCTTGCTGGTTGATTATTGTCCTTTTTAAATATAGTTTCAGATTTTGAATTTTGTTAGGGGGCTGGGTGGCCCAGTGGTCTATGTACTTGATTTAAACTCATCCTTACAAATTAATGCCAATCACCTATACGGCGTGAGTTCTCGTCTGAGTTTGTACCATACAAAACGGGTAGCGTTTAACTTGCATCTCACGTGATAAGATTTGTCAGTTACCTGCCCAAAGTCAGTCATTCTCTCTGGGTACTCCGGCGTCCTCCACCAGTAAAGCTGACCGCCGCGATATGACTGAAATATTGTTGAAAGTAGCGTTAAACCCCAATCAAACAAACAATAAATCGTGTTTGTCATTTTTACAGCTTGTTTACAGTTTGGATAGTTGTACTACAGCGATATTTACATGCTAAAATATATGCAATGTACTGAAAAAATAAAGGATACGAAAGAAATTATAAATACAAAACAGATTGCTAGCATCCTGGAATACATGGCGGGGGAAAGGGGTTAAAAATGCAATTTTGCAGGAGATGAGAATTTTTTATATTTTTCATCCGATTTTGATGTTTTTTTTTAAAATTGATTCCAGTCAATGGGAGCTCTCAGCCTATGTCAACAGATTTTCTCCATCTCTTACCGTGCTATGAAACAAAAAGGCAAACAACCTCATTTGACATCCATCGGTATGAAGAGTATATGTACTACCTATTAAGAACCAAATGTTACCTTGATTTGTACAGACCTTTTTATTGGCAATTACAGTTTTTTCTCATCTATATTAACCTGTGCTGATGTGTTAATTTTTTTTAATGGACTGATTTATAAAGCATACTCTCATAAGTGATTGATTATTTGTGTATTGATCTTTAAGTAAATAAATATATTTTTGATTATCAGCCTAGATATTGTATTACCTGTTAATCTATAAACAAATAATCGAAATATTCTTTGTCAATTTTATGGGGTAAACAGAAAAATATCCTTAAAACGTATATTTAAATGCCTTAATGTTGTCAAATATCTATTATTAAAGGTAAATTTATATGTTTGCTTGTTTTGATTCAGATATATTCAAAATAAATAATAAAATTAATTGAATCTCAATTTTATAGAGATATTCAAACATGATCTCAAAGTGAAAAGTCAAGGCAAATTTTGAAAATCAGCTGATGCCAGAAGTGCTTTGCTTCTCGATGCACAACTTTGTTAAATTTGGGTCGAGACTTTGGGTTTCACCAAGATATATAATCATTTAAATGCCTTGAAAATGAATCTGAATGTCTTGAGACCATTTTTGGGTCTGCAGCACATGACTTGTGCTTTTGTTGGCCATGGTCTTGTCTGTCCTCGACTTAACGATTTCTGTCTGCCCCTTTGGTATCTTCGAATTCCTTGTA
>JARWCS010349807.1:452-19096 GCA_034783895.1 Geukensia demissa
AATCAAAAGTTACAACTTCCTCTTTCGATTTCAACAACTTCCGGTTAAAATAAGTGTCATCATTCTGCATTCAACTGAACTTGCAAAATGAAATGGTTTACAGGATCAATAGGAGATGCGATTCAGAAATCAAAGAGAGAAAAAAGGATCTTCATTGTTTATGTAACAGGTGAATGTCATGAAAATGTGTTTACTTCTATTTTTTTTTCACTTTCTTGCATTCACTGAATCAGGGGCTGGGTAGCTGAGTGGTCTACTGTCAGCACAGGTAGATTCAGAAAACGGAAAAAAAAGAAAATGAATCGCAAACCAAAGCGTATCTTCTTTTAGATAGCTATTTCTTTTAATCATTTTTGTCGTAATAAAAAATGCCCTCGCTGGCTTTATTTCACCCAAAAATGTTGTACTGTAGACTCAAACATGTTTGCTATGGCTAATTTCTATTAACTTTCGCCATTGTTTACACTGCAGGATTTGGATGGTTCCATGATCACGAGCAGGTAAATTTCAATTTGACATTTCAGCTGTCAACAGCAGAAAATTCAATCAATGGTAAAGAAAAAAATGAAAATAACCACAGAGCTTAAAACCTGTGTTTTCGCCTTGACAAAAGTTTTAAATTATAAATGCATATTCTTAAAGTAAAACTACATAAAAAAAACCACCCCTTTCAAATGGAATGTTACAAAACATTACGTTTTCGCGCTAAAAATAGATGATAGAAATTTGTATGGGATTTTCCCAATCAAAAGTTAACAATTGATCTGCGCTAAAGGAAACCAATGTATTTGAAATCATTGATGTTTTTTAATGAAAGACTAGACAACTAGACAAGATCAAATAAATGAAATGCTAGAAAATCAATGTATGTCCATCTACATGTAGGTATTGAAAAAATGATTTCTTTGTTTTCTGAACTGACCCATGCTGATAGTAGGTAGTTGATTTAAGCTTACATGTACCTGTACAGATCACTGTAGTCTATATCATTTTCCGCATGAGTTTGCACCTTACTTTGTACCATACAAAAAAGGGTCATTACCTGTCCAAGGCCAAGGTTGGTGGTTCTCTCTGGTTACTCTTTCTTCCTCCACCAGTAACACTGACTGCTGTGATATGACTAAAATATTGTTGAAATTGGCATTAAACCCCAATCAAACAAACAGTCAAAGAGAAGATCACGATCAAATGTGGCTGTAAGCTGATCATCCCACAGTTGTTGACAGTGTTCTCTCTTGGCCCTTTAAGCGCTGCAGGTTTCAGCTCTATCAGTTTTGGCCACAGCATTATCATACTTGACCAATTAAGGCGCTGCCATACTTATTGCAGCGCAATATAAAATTTCAATGTAATCACAATGTTAAATCAAATTAATGGGAAGCTTGGCTTAATTAGCTGTCAAACATGGTAATTACTCAATAAACATCCCCAGTAATCCAATAACGATTCAATTGATGATTAGCCTAATCAGCAGATTAACAGGTGACAATCATTTTCACACCCAGTTGCACCTGTGATTGACGAATGTCCAGGTAACTTTACAGAAATGGTTCCTCCATCATCTGCACTTTTATTTTAACATTTGATTTCAACTATAATTGATTACAAGTTTATTGGTTATTTCTTTTAAATTTTGTTTAGATTATTCCGATTATTTGTTTTAATATTGTAGTTCACTTGTTTTCACTAGATATCTCAGGATGCATTATTTCAGCCTCAACCAGTTCCCTGCTATACCACTGTAGTAATACCACTAGACCCAGAGAGAACCAGTTGTTTCAACTTGTCCACCATCTTGTTGACTATCGGAAGAGCTACCCACTTTTCTACCTATTTATATTTCTACCATTAATGCTCCCTTAGGGAGCGTATTAACAATGTCAAGACATTGCCAGAAGAGAGTTATGCATGACAGAAGTGCCAGAAACTTCTGATTGGGTCTGACTATTACCAAACACTACTACATATGCAAAAGAACAAGAAATTCTTTTTTTAATTATCTGGTCTGGTCTGGTCTGATAGACAGAGGAAAACCAAGTTTCCAAAATAGACGACCCAATCTCGAAATAGTAAGGTTCATTTGACAAATTTTGCAAATATCACAACTTACTGCATTTTATAAAAAGCTCACATTTTGAAATGAATTGGAAAAAAGCATCTTGTATATTGTGGTCAAGGCATTAAACAGTATTGAATTAAAAATTATACAATACCAAAATCAATTTAAATATAAATTTTGTATATGGCCAGATATACATTTCATTTACATTTATGTACTACCGGTATCTCTCTAATTTTATTAAGATGTGTAGATAAATTTTTCTTTCTTTTACAGGACAAGATGAAATGTCAAAGAATATGGATGAAGTTTGGGAGGACCAGGATGTGTCAGGACTGTGTGAAGCCGAGGACTGTGTAGCGCTCAAAATTAAAGCTAATGGGTAAATAGGATATCATGAAAGTTATATTGTTTGTTGGTAACCAAGTTTCATGGATTTAATGGTTAGTAAAACCATAGAATTAAAATGTAGTTCCTATTGACATGCATATTTAAGCGCCTGCCTTTTGGCAACAGGGGCATCAAGTTTTGCACCCGTACATCTGCACATCCGTCAATTTTTGTCATAGATTTCTTGGCTTGTGTATACATGGTGTATGTGGGATTGATTTGATATTTGATATGAAGCTTTATCAGGGTTTTGCCAGACCCGGGGGCATTCATGTCCCATTAACACATTTCTCATTTGAAAAAAAGAAACTAAGAATTCAAAAGTCCATGCACCTATGATGTCTTTCCAACCCCAGAAATTAGTATTCATGAATTAATGTACTTTAACATTATATGGGAAACCAGTCTATATACTAAACACACTATGTATTGTGAACTGTGTTTCGTTAAGGCAGATAAAATTAACATAAAATGTGAAAATCTTGGTCTAGTAAAAAATAAGGAAAAATTTTGTGTGTTTAGGCTTATATACTGAAAAAATTATGCATGGTAGGTAGGAATTTTAACATTTCAGATCTTTTTTAAAAGGGTCTAGTATATGTATGTTTTGACTTCAGTAGTGTTTTTTTAGGAAAAGCCAATGTAATTGCTAGGGTAGGCAATACATTTTAAGTAAGGAAAAATAGTTTTTTAGGTCCTTCAATTGTTATGTAATTGTTTCTCATTTATGATTCCCACACCTCTTAATTATCAACAACACAATAAGCTTAGCAGAATTTTATTGAATTTAAGAAACTCAATCGTTACATATACAGAAAATAAAATGGCATCTTCACATCCCTTAACTACAGTTTCATTTATTCTATTCTGGTAGAAATAAGGGCAGAATTCCATAGACAATGATAGACAAGATTTATTTGCATTCTTTCCATGTTTGAATGTGAGCAACTGAGGTTAAAGTCCATTTAAGTTCTTTTAAAATGAAGCTGGCGAATTTATTTGCATAAAATAACATTTGAAAATTTGTTTGCTCATTCTAAATCATCATACAATAATATTCGTAGCCAGGACGTTCAATGTTTATTATGTCCAGACATTTCTTTGCCTCACACCAAAGAAAAAAGAAAAAAAAAGAAGATTTTTACAGTAATGTTAAAAAAATTTAAGTTGTGAGTTTTCCCGTTTTTAGGGTAGTCAGTTATTTACAGGTAAAAAAGTGCAATTGCATGCGGTCTACTCCTACACAACTACTTGTAAAAATTGCCTAATTCATTTGTAATTTGTGAGTTGTAATTTCCAAAAATATTAAATTTTACTAAGACTAGTTTAGATATTTACTAAAATTTATATGTCACGATTGAGTTTCTTATAAAGTGATCTGTTTTGTTATCATTACTAAGTCTTCTCTTGTTTGCATATGTGTTGCTAACTTAAATTTTATATATTGTAGTGAGGAGTGTGGATTTTTCTCTCAGATTTGTATCCTTTTTGTTGCAAAAAGTGGATTCATGCATATACCAGTACATGTAAAAATATGTTAATGTTTAAAAGAAAGAATATGGAATATATGCCTGAAAGACATGATCCCATCTTACATAGGTTTCTAACAAATTTTCAAACATCAAATTGAACTGTGTGCAAAGTACTTTAAAAATTTCTGGATTTACCTTCATCAGACATGCTAGGTGCCAAAAATAGGAAGACCAGTCAAACTTTTTGAATTTTTCATTTACACTGATGGATCAAATAATATATAGTACGTATACATGACCTATAGAATACAGATAAGCCAAATATAAAGATAACAATCAGGGGAATTTTACAAGTTACTATGTTGGAAAGATGTAAATTGTATCTTCCCAATATACATGTTACCTTTGAATATGTTGAAGTTAAATTCCGATGCACATACAGTAAAAGTATTAGTATTCACGGATTCCAATTTTAGCGGAAACATATTGTAATACTTGTTTGTGGCTTAAAATTTTCTCGTTTATTAAGGGGTTACCCAACACCTAAGGGAAATAACTCTGAAAAATCATCTAAATGTTTTAATCAAGTATCATTAACATTAAAATTAATGCATCTCAGTTATCAAATTTTTTCATGATCAAATTTCTATATCTATTGAAATAATTCCAGAAAAATGTGTGGTTCAAATTTCTTGAAATTTTAATGTTTTCCTTCTTTCATCAAAGTAAATGTCTACACAAAAATATAAAGAAAATTAAACGAGTGGAATTTATTTTTTTGAAGGTGTTGGGTACCCCCTTAAGTACCTTGTATTGATGACAAGTAAAAAATAAACGTTTCACAAATTCACATCCGCAAAGATGGCGAAAATTAAAACATCGTAAATATTACTACTTTTACATTACTATTATTATAACATCCTTAACCCAGACCAGATCCGGTTGTTACAGTACCATCTACCTATTTTATTGCTGTCAACGGCTCCCCTATAGAGGTTACAGCAGGATATGTGGACGCTCCAGCTTTCTGTAAAGTCATCAATGCTGTTATCGTTGTAAGTAATAAATAAATAGCTTATCCACTCCTTAATGTTCAAATAAACGGCTCCCCTATAGAGGTGACAGCAGGATATATGGACGCTCCAGCTTTCTGTGAAGTCATCAATGATGTTATCATTGTAAGTAATAAATAATAACATATCCACCCCTTAATGTTCAAATCAACGGCTCCCCTATAGAGGTTACAGCGGGATATGTGGACGCTCCAGCTTTCTGTAAAGTCATCAATGCTGTTACTGTTTTAAGTAATACATAAATAGTTTATCCACTCCATAATGTTCAAATCAATGGCTCCCCTATAGAGGTTACAGCAGGATATGTGGCCGTTCAATTGATGTTGCAAATAAAATTCATGACAGGAAAGGAAATATTTGGCAAGGCATTTAACATTATCAGATTATGATGAAAAAATTCAAAGGAGATACCTTCATTATATCATATTTTGATGACCTTATTGGAGTTGTCAGGATTAGTCATATGAATGACACTTTCAACAACATGAAAGCAGAAATTTCATTGGCTGACATGAAAGGTGATCAAAATAAAAAGAAAAATGGAACATTTTCAGATCTTTGTTTGAGTATGTAGTGAACAATTTTCTGATGAGATACTAAAATTACTAAGACCACAGCATAGTGAATTAGCAAACAACCAATGACAACTCTCTCAGAATACAGAGTAATCATATATACAATGACAGATATGAAGACACAGATTGTATTGGCTATATGGTTTGATTAAGTACATGCACAAAGTGTTTGGGACAATCCTTGATGTGTAGTACTTAAGTTTTTCTTTAAGAAAGTAAGAGTTTAGGCTAACTGGTATTATATGTCACCTCCTTGTTGCCAATTTGCAAAGCAATCATAAGTTTTGTGCAATTCAAGTAAATAAAACAGATATCTTCTTTCTTAGGAAAGATTTTAGATACTATAATACAGTTATCGCTTTTTATGTGTTTTTTTTTCCTACTCATATTACAGTTTATTCCTGGTTTATGTGTTTTTTCATTTGATCTTATTGGCTTGAGAATTCTATTATCAGGCGACTTCGCTGATATAAATTCAAATTCAAATTTTTTAAAATTATTTATTAGCATGAAACACAGCTAAAGAACAATATGTCATTACACAATGCATAATCCAAAACATATAATATGACAAGTACTTAAATATAAAACAACTACATATAAGTATCAAACTCTTCCCCCTATACCTAGACCAGACTGCTTGGGTGATTTAGGTCATGCAAGTTATCATGTATAATATACACAATATAAAAATATAAATTTATTAAGTAATATGAAAAAAATTACCACTGATTCCTTTGTTCTTTGGCATAATAAGGAAGACAACATCACTGACATTGCACGGCAATCAAGTGATAATCAGAATATAGTTGGTCATCTTTACTCGATATCTCATATACATCTCGTGGTAAACTTCTCGATGGAAATAAGCGTTCTCATTAAAAAGATTAACAATAATCTATACTATAATTAGTTTCTTCACAGTCTTCACATTTAACCTTATTATTTTGTTCCTTTTTCAGAACCACAAATCTCAGATAGGAGCAGCTCCGTCTCCTAACACACAGACAAATGATCCTCCAATACAGGCAGAAGTGGCATCATGCACAAAGACCACACAGCCAGCAGCTCCCTTAGACGAGAGAGTTGAATTGTAAGAAGGATTTCATAATTTTGTAAATTCAGAAATTTATTAGATGATTTTTGTCACTATGAAAATGCAAATATTGTGACAGGGGACATGGAGATTACCCTTACAGGCTACATGTCACATTTAGGAATGACCTTAGGTCACCTTAAGGCAAATGAGACAGGTCACAAATGATTAGAACTTGTTTATCAAATAATTTGAATGTCATAGGTCACTTAAATCATAGGGTAGGTCGCAAGGTCTCCTTCCAAACTCCTTACGGTCACAGGTCAGATTTAACACTCCTCGGGTCTATGACAGGGTCAGAAATGCAACGATAAGAAATCATATTTTAGACTTTGCTTCTTTTATGTTTACATAACAACATTTAAAGCAGTCACATTAATAAATCTTTTATAGTGAATGAATTCTACGCTATATGTGTGTCTATTTACAGAGTAAACATGTACTATTTATACCATTGCTTTTACAACTTATCCTTTACACAAGTTTGTTTAAATAATTTGGTGAGTAGGGAGTAGTAAAAAAATATTTATACATGTAACATAAAACTATGGTATAAAATGTGCCAGCATGAAATAACATGTTAATAAATGTGTATAATTCCACGTACATCATGCTTAAAAAGTTAGATATATAGTAATGAATGAACAAAGGAAAATGTTCATTATAGAGCAACAAACTATTCTTGTACCACAGCTTTGTGTGGACAATTAAGTCATAAAAGCCATGTTATAGATAGTACTTGTATACTATGTAAATGCACACACATAGTTTAGAATTGTGAAAACTTTGCTAATACATATATTTTGCAGGAATGTCACATGTGATTTGAAGATAATCATATGCTTTCATTTTTAGATTATTTGAAGTTTTTCATAAAATTCCTACATAAATAAACAATGCCTTTACATTTACTTGGCACATTTTGTTCATATTAAGGAGAATTTTTGCTCATGATAGGGAGATGAACATACTTACCACCAAATATATGTCATATTTTGTAGAAATAATGGGACTTTATTGTTTTTTTAAGACATTTTAGTCCATTCTTGGATCTATCACAGTATTCACTGAAAGCACTTGAAAGATCAGTTTTTATTTTGCAAGACTGTTACATGATGAAAAGATGACGATATCTTACCGACATTTTAAAAGAGTTATTATACTTAAATGTTTTTTGAAACTTTGTACGATTTGCATACATCACTGCAACATATGGCTTATGTGGTATTTCATTGCTACAGAATTAACATTCTTTATAACCACTCACATGTATTTCAATGGAGTATCGATTTTAAATTTTTGACCTGTCCTTGGAAAAAAACAAATGTTATCTCCCCTATTAGTTTTGTTATGAATTAAACCATTAGAATATGAAATTGCTCACAATACCTTAAATGATAATTTCTCGAATTTCATGTGCATTTTCACCTTTTCCAACCTGTTGGAGAAATTTTTGATTTACAACACGTTGGTTAAATTGTCTCGAGTTATTTTCTGCCGAATCTATTAGGAATGTTTTTATTAGCATTCTCTATTGTATCATTAGAGAAACAGATTCTATAAGCTGTATTTTGTGAATTACAATATTTCTCAACTCTTAATTGTTAAATTTTATAATTTTAATCAGCTCAACAAGTCTTGCGATAAAAATTTTCAAATTTAACAATCTCTAGTTGAGAAATTTTTGTAATCCTCAGGATACAGTTAGAGTATCTATATTTCTATTACAGAGCTAAGCAAAAAATTGAAGAGAAAAGATTAGAAAAACAGCAAAAAGAAGAAGAAGAAAGACGACAGAAGGAAATAGAAAGAAGAAAGCTTGGTCAAGACTTAGCCAAACTGAAAGAATTCCAGGAGGAGAAGAAACGTAAGGAATTACAGGAGCAGCTGGCTAAAGAAAAGATGGAAAGGGCTAAGGAAAGAGAGAGAATAAAACAGGAATTAGAAAAGGACAGGTCTGTAAAACAAATTCTGGCAAACATTTCACAAAAGGTTGTAAGTGTTCAAGTGGTCTTAACTTATATACTTAATACAGGACTTGTAAAAAACTTATCATAAGTCTTGCGACTTTTGTGGAACATTCTCGCCAGGACCTTTATTTAGGTTGATGTGAGGTTGTTTTGAAAGTTGAGACAGATATTATTTTCATTTGATAGGGCCAGCTCTGAAACTTCTTAACAAATACTATATTAATTGTTTCACTCATTATGAAACTTTGAAAAACTTGATTTACCAAAGCTATTTTCAGTTAGAATATGGTTGCTATTTAAAGTTGGTGTGGTGTTTAATGCAAGGTCAAGTGTACCTTTAATCAGGGGATTTTATATTTACTATTGATTTTCACTTGGACATGTGTTTCTATCAATTAAGAGGTGTCAGATGTAAAAAAATTCCTTTTATGGTTATATGTAAATGACAATAGTGACATCATAGTAAATAACTGACCACGCTGGCTGTTTATTGCCTCCTACCTAAAAGTAGGCTTTTAATTAACGAAGTTTACTATTAAGCCTTATGGGGAACTTTTTTATTACTTGATAGATTTTGGTGGTAAATTCAGTCTAGTTATGTATTAACAAATAAAATTGAAATGTGCACACCTTTCTTAAATTGAGGATGATTCTGAATTTTAATCATTTATTTTCCCTATTTTCATAGTTGTCAAATGGACTATATGCATTTTAACATTATACACAAGATATAGAAATATCATGACTTAGCACAGATGTGCTGTATATTTTCTGTACTGAGGAAATGTTGGTTTTTTGCACTAAATTGAAGAAATCTAGAAAACATAACAAGTTTGGTATGATATCTCACAGTGAAGGACACTGGCTAGAACTCATGTACTGTACCTATGATGCAATGATTCGTTGTAACACCTTTGTAAACACTGTCTTATCTTAGCACATAATAATAAGAATAAAGGGAAGAAAGTTTAATTTCACTTGGCATTGGGTGGATGGCTGTCTCATGGGCAAAAATCTCCTATTTTTATATTAAGTAGCAGTCTTTACAAAATTCATGCAATATCAGTGTAATGATACATGATGTGGAAAAACCCACGAATCTGTAGTTCATGTTTCAGACTTCATACCTCATATGATTACTCTATTACAGCCGTTTCTAAGTCAAGGCTATTATCTCTATGAAATCAACTAAATCAAGAACAATAACTATTGCAAATGGTTGTTTGCATGTACATTCTATGTAATTTTTTTCTCAAAACTACATGGCTCAAATGGCAAACAAAGGCTGGTTATGTATACAGGAACAGTCCTTGACTTTAAAACAAGTTTAAGTTTGGGGGGGTTTTGATATGGATGAATCACCTCCTGCATGATTTTTATATGGACTGGTACTTAAATCTATAACCATCAGTTACACAGGCATGTTGCATTTCCACAGGTTCTGTTTTATTGTCTGGTGCCATGAATCCAACATCCAGGCATTTTTTGGTTGTCAGTTTTTATGACATGTGAACTGAATAGGAATTTACATGTTGAGCTCGCTTCATTTGCAATGATTTATGTCACATACTTTTGTTTTTGCTCTGTTTTATGAAATCTCAAGGCCCAGTTTATTTATATTTTAGAGCTGAAAGAGCTGCAAAATACAGGAAGGACAAAGAGATTGAAGCAAAACAGAAAGAAGAAATGAAGCAAGCAAAAGAGATGGAGCAGAACAAACAGAATAGTGAAGCAGAGGCAAAGAAAAGGTATTATATTTGGGTACTGGAATGTATTTTGGAAAGATTGATTGATTGAATTTTGCTGAATGTCCAGCACTAAATATTTCATGCATATACATGACAAGAGCATATTAATGAATGCTGCACTGGATTTTTAACGTGCTAGCTCGTGAAAGCAACAATCCACATGAAGACATCATGCCACTTTACCCAGACACAATAATCTGACTCTGGGCCAACCAGTCTTTGCCCTCACTTGTAAATGCTGCCTGCTTAGCAGGGAAGCAACAAATAACAATTTTAATGTCTTTGGTTTGATCTGGCGGGGATAAAATCCACAACCTTTGGCACTCGGTATGTTGGAAGGGTACAGTTGATATCTTTTAAACATCTTCCCTGAATGTTATAAATCTTTATTTTTGGCTTATCGCCATTCATTACACCATGAACTGTATATTTCATTTGGTCCATGTATGTATCGAGAAATTCATTCAGTTTTGACTTCCTATTTTTGGCCCCTGAATGTCTGATAAAAGTAAATCCAGAAAAATGCTTTACACATAGTTATAGGAAATTGAATACACATTGTACAAGGATAAGTACAGACAAATGACAAATTTTTTGTAAAATGTTTATTATCTTTTTGAACAAATATTGTTGTATACATTTCTAATAAATCCTTAATAAGAGATTGAAAAAATACGATACTCTTCACATTTTCCGTTTATTTTACAGGGAAAATGCTCGCATACAGATTCGACTGCCGGATGGATCTTCTGTTAACAATGTATTCCCCTCTAGTGATACGCTACAGACTGTACATGATTTTGTTTCAGAGGTTAGTAGTTCATTTTATGTACATCTTGGGGCACTAATTGACATATTAAACCTCAGTTTGATCTTCCATAAAAAATTCTTTGTTTGCTGTACTTAAATGTGGGTCAGAATAACTAAAATATAATTCTATTTTGTCAAATAATGAGCAAAAAAAGTTAAAGAATTGGTGTAAAACCAGTGGTAAATCTAACAGTCCAGAGGGTAAAATTAATTTTCACCTTCTAATAGTGAAGAAGTGAGGCCTCATTTTGTGAAGGTACTGATAGCTAAACAGCAGTCAAACAAATTTAATTTAGGCCTTAGCTTTTTTCTTAACATTTTTGCCATACTTTTTTTTCCACTTTTGCAACAAGCTGTATGCATCCTTGTATGTTATAAAATTGAGTTTGTACCAAATTCATAAATGATTAAGCATTGATAAATTAGAGACAAAATGATATTATACAAAATATTTAGTTTGGCTGAACATTGTTTTCCCAAAGGCATCATAGTTTGCGTCCAAATTCATAGTTAGGTCAAAGAACCTTAACTGAAATTAAATTTTTAATTAAGTTAAGGTCGATATGATTTTTGTCTTGCCTTCGATGAAAGTCACTGAAGGCAAGACATAATGGTCACAATTCCGTGGTCGTCGTCCACAACTGGTTTAACCTCAGGTTAAAGTTTTTTCAGACTTTTATAGCTTTGTCAAAACTTTGTGGATTTTTGTGAAACTTGCTCAGAAGCTTCTTTATGATGTAAATATATCATCCAGTGTAAAATTTTAAAAAATTTTTATTCTTTTTTTCCCGTATTTTGTTAGATAATTGACTTAGTTTTTTAGCTCTTGAGTTTTGGTAAACCTTAAAGTTAAAGATTTTAAGATTTCCATAGCTTTGTCAAATCTTCAAAGATTTTTACAAGACTTGCTCAAAAGATTTTCTTTATGATGTAAATTTTCCATATTTTGTAAGATGATTGGACTTAGGTTTTTTTGCTTTTGACTGTTGGTTAACCATAAGGTTGTGTAAGGCTTCAGCATTTTTTCAAATACTCGTGATTTTTTAATGAAACTGTTCAGAAGCTTCTTGGTTTAAAAAATATTCAATCAAAATAGAATATGAAATAATTTTTTTTTACTTTTTTCTAATTTTGACAGATATTTGGACTTCCTTTTTTGCAGTGAAGTGATGGATAAGCCTAATATTGGAGTTATTGAACTTTAATTAGCTTTTGTAGATTTTCTTTAATTCCACCACCATCTTCTGTTTTTTCTATGCCTGAAAATTGGTCTGGCCCTGGGGTGTCTTCAAATTGGTCTAGTAATGGTGATATTTATCATAGATTGTGTTTGTTTTCAGAGAGTTGGGACAAAGGTGATCTTGTCAACTACATTCCCTAAGAGAACGTTTTCAGAGGAGGATATGACACAGACATTACTGGTTCTAGAACTGGCCCCATCTTCTGTGTTGATAGCTGTTCCTGTAAGTATATTCCCTCATTTCTACCCATAAACACAACAATATATTATCTGTGTTGGTGCAGCTTGTTATGTAGTTATAAATTGAAAAAAAAGTCCTGTCATATGACTCCACCACAATAAAACTTAAAGAAATAGTAACCAAGACAACAGAATGAGACTTATTCATGTTTTGATTATTGTGTCGCCTGCTGTATAGAAGTGCAACACAATAGGGATCACTTCCATTCATGTAGTCTGCATATACTTTTGGAATCCGCTACTCCTCCTTAAAACACTCAACAGAATTCAATCAACCGTACACATAATCTTCATTAGCAAGTCTAGTATTGCATTATCTCCTTCTTTTAATTATGAATGTGTTATCTTTCTGTCATAGTCTCACAATTAAAAGCAGGTGACACATGTCTTCCAAGGAAGACTGAATCCTATGTTTATTGACATGACAAGTAGAAAAATTCTCCAAATCAAGAAATTTTTCCATTTTTTGGAAGCCAGATCTGGTCCCCTCTGTAGTAAAGATAGGTGTTCCTGTACTTGGGGAAAGCTAGTCTTATCAATTTTATATTCATTAACTGAGTAACAAATGTACAAGGTATTTTTCAATAATAACCAAACACCTTTTTCACTGTGGACTAGCTTGTCAGTCATGTGACTTAATATACTGTTTACCATCCCTCTCGAAGTAAGGGGCTTATGTTACACCCAGCATGGGCATGGTTCTTTACCTCGTCAACTATATTTGTGTACATGATGCTTTAGGAATGACAACTGCAATGCATGTCTCAGATGCTGACTTTGACCTATTTTTATCACATGAACAACTCAGTTGGGAAACATGGTTAAGTCCATTCCAGCTTAGTGACATGTCCTACATCAACCATATGTTTTGCACAATTCATCTGGGGTTGACAACTGCAATGCATGCTTTGAGTGCTGACTTTGATCATTCTTTTTTAAAACAGAAAAAGATTGTTGAACATGGAGACCTCATCCTTGCTGAAGATCATCAAATGAAAAATATGTGTACCTTTTGAAAAAAATTTAAAATATATATATATGAAAAAAGGAAAGATGATAAAGTAAATGTCAAAAGACTGAACCAAATCAAACAAACAATGGTTGAAACTTGCTCATTGTGGTGAGCTCTCAATTGCCCTAATATACAGGGTAAAACAGGGGATGATTACCCTTCATGAGCACCTGATCCCACTTCTGTTTTATAAGGGAGTTCGTGGATTCCAAGCCTTTGTTCCTTTTGTTTTTAGTTTTATCTTTTGGTTTGTTTCGAATTTGTCTTGTCTCTTTTGACTATGCTTTTTTTTATCTTTCTCATGGGTATTCTACACTGGACTCATACATGTTAAATGTAAGGTTAAATACCAAAATACGAATAAATATATTAATCAGAATGAAATAAAAAAACAGCATATGTACTATGCAATTTTTCATTACTGCTGACTTGTGACAAGTGCATGCAAAATGTGGCAGGTCTTTTATTTTAGAATAAGGGAAATATATAATCAGGTAATAAATCAAAATATGTGCTATATATCTTTAATTATTATTACAGGGTAAAAAATCAATAATTTCTAGTAATCCCAACAATGGAGGAGGACTTATTGCCTTGTTGTTCTCTCCCTTTGTTGCCATATGGAACTTCTTGTACACATTTATTTTTGGAAGTGCTAGTCCCCCACCAGCACCAAGTACAGAGGAAACCACAAAATCTGAATCATCACCATCTGAAACACAGTCAACAGGCCGAGGTGCTAGACCAAAAACGTAAGAAATCCTTGTTTCTCCAGTTTGTTTATTTTGTGTATTTCTATGCTACTTTATGCTATTTGGTGTTCAGCTTTTTGTAAGAAGAAATAGGATTGATTTTTCAGTTAACAATATGTGAAGCACCCAGTAAACACATTTCTTGTGTGGCAGTGGATCTTGTAACCAGATTTTAAACTTAGAGGTGAACAATTTAAGTATAATAGTCAACAGACAAATGCCTTCAAAAACTGATCAGTCATGATTAGTTGTAGATGTTATGAAGATCAGAGTTATAGTTCGTGTCCAGATATAGGCATTTAATCTGGATAGTCTGATATAATCATCTTCATGTTTAAGTGCTTTGTGATCCTCTGCTTTCCCGAGTTTTTGTGCTGAATACAGTTTATAGGAAAAGGAAAAGATATGGGGTAAATGTCATAGAGACTGCACTCCAACCACGAGAAAAACAGAGTAATTTACAAATTTAGATGTTTCAACAAGGGTAGAATACCACTCCTTGTGAAAAGCTCTAAATCACCCAAAATAAAAAATCGTGTATTATTAAAAAAATATGGCTCTTACCTGAATAATTTCAAAAATGTACCAGTAACAAAACATTAAACACAAAGACAAATTGACTGGCACATGAGACATGTGGTGCGTTAAACTAGTTTAGTGTTCCCCCAACCCTCTCCCAATGAGTTGTCAAAGGAAAAAAATCAAAGAAAACAAAAACAGCAACAGATGAACTATAAAAATCAAACAGAATGTCACCCAATCTGACTAGAGAGTATCTTAAATACAATAAATACCGATATACTGAACACAAATACGGGCAAAAAGAAGATACATCATGAATATACTGGTTCAGACATTGGGTAAACTAGTGTAATCTTCCTTCATTTAAAATTCAAGTTTTTTAATTGTAGAGCTTATCAAAGGCGACCAATCAGAGCAGAGGGCAATGTACGGAGATTGACAGACGTAAGAGATGATGATGATGAAAATGCAACATGGAACGGAAACTCTACGCAACAGATGTAGAAAAAAGAAAAACTGTTTTATTTATTATAAAAATCTTGTTAAGACGAGATATGCAAAACCTTTGAGTTGTAAAATGATTGTTTTGGCTGAAAGCCATGTTTTTTCAAATTGAAAAATTGTATATTTTTTGTAAAGATTTTTATGCATTTCAGTAAAGTGATGCATTCTGTGTCAGTTAGACATCAAAGCTGGTAGATATTTACCCTAACTTTTTTTCAATGGAGAAAAATATGCCCTTTTCTAATTCAAGTGATCATGATTTCAAAAAATTTTAAACGTATTGGGTAGGAGCTGTTTTGGACAAAAAGTGTTATGAGACTTTTTGTTGAACAAATAAGCAAAAACCCATTTAGACATGGAATGAAGACAAAAAACTATGGTTTATAAAATCCCGAGCATTTTTTTTAGATCTGTCAACAATTATTCTTGTTCCAACACAAAAAGTATTTTTCATCAGAAATAACCTTTTTACCGTGAATATGTTATTTTCATGACTGAAAATTTGTTTTCAGTGTATTTCTATTTTATTTTTGATTTTTATTTTTAATTGGCAACGCACAATGTATTTTAGGTTTTCAATTAACATATTATTGATACCTTGGGAAGGATCTTTGCTGATATAATCATCATTAGCATCATTTTGTAAATTTATCTGGAAAGGCCAAAAAAAGTAGTCTTTCAAGAGGTTTAATGAGAAAGGTATTTTAAGTTATCTTCAAATATTGGTTGATGTGTTGTGACTGAATTTGAAAAAAAACTTAACAATTCTATCATTGGTGACATTTGCAAAATTCCATACCAGTAAGAACTGTATGTTTTTAAGGAACAGTATATACAAAGATTTAGATGCGGCAAGTTCAGAAATATACACTGTTTCTGTTTATGGGAAAGTGATATCAGGGTAAAATAATCACAATGAAAACTCACATTTCATATTTTACTGCTTATCATAGTTATTTTTTTCATAAATCAGTTTAATAATGATGAAAAAGGGAGTAATTAGTTTATTCCACCTTTAAAGGGGGAGACATAAGGAGATTTTTCCTCAGATGGGGAGATTTTATCTCCCCTGCAGGAGACAGATGCTAAGGAGGAGATTTTCCAAATTTAAAATAAAAATTTTGGGAGGCTCCCACCCTGATCTGGAGAGTTGACACCAATACTACTGGAATATGATTACAGTATTTTACTGTAATAAATCCCCTTTCTTCTGCGTATGAGTGGTAAATGAAAGGCATTAATAGATCAAATAGATGGCAATTATTCTCAATAAAAAATAAACATGATAATGCCTTCCTACAATATTGTAGGTTCTGTAGTGGCTTCATGTGCTATTTCAGGCAAAATTGGTTGCCATTTTGAAAAATTAATTGCTGTGATACCATCACAGTAGTTTGACGTTTTTGTGGTGAAAAACAAAAAAATATCGTAAAATCATAACTATATTGGGGAAAATTGTAAGTATAGTTTTATACGTTTTTGTGGTGAAAAACAAAAAATATCATAAAATCGTAACAAAATGGGGAAAATCGTAAGTACAAAAAATATCATAATTATATATGTATATTTATAAATATACTTACGATTTTCCCCAATATAGTTACGATTTACAATATTTTTTGGTTTTTCACCACAAAAATGTCAAATTACTGTGATACCATAATCAACTATCATATATTCTGATGTTACATTAGTCGGGTGAGATTCCATACTTTGTAAAATGATTTTGGCAGAGCATGATATAATCTTTGCATCATCAAAACTTTATAGAAACCCAATTGACATTTATTAAAGTTGCATAATAAACATATGAAATGTCATTTTAAAAAGTTTTCTGTTTTCTGGAAATTTTCTGTCAGATTTTAAGACTGTTACTTGCCTACCAATCTTTGGCATGACAGGAAGACATTTTGGTCTGGTGTCCCCTAAGAACAACCTGAACTTATCAAAAGTAACATTTATTCAGTATTCATGTATGTTATTGCCCCTTAGTTATTCTAAGGCCCTGTTCGAATACAAAATTTAATCTGGATTAACTCAGGTAAATATGCCACATTGCATTCACGCTAGGTTTATTTTAACCCAGATCAACTTAATCCACATTAAATTGGTCCGGATCAAGTTAATCCGGTTAAAATGTAGTGTGAATGCAAAATGTGGATTAAATCTGACGTCATGATAAGTAACATTAGTTATGGTCTATTGATTTCTACGTTTAAATTTTAATCTGTATTAAGTTAAGCCACAACCCCAACGCTGTTGTGAATGCAACAGGTTACCTGTTTACTGGCTTAAGTTGATTAAGTTAAGCCCTGTGTGAACAGGGCCTAAGAAGTCTTGAACTGGATCTATTGTTATTGGTCTCTCGCTGCTGTTTAAGCTATCAAAGTTCGTATTGTATACGTCTTTTTATTTCAGAAAACATGTTTGTTTGTTAAAGTTATGACTTGTATTTATGTTTGGTTGTTGTCATGGTGATGCAGTGTTGAATGTGAGTTTAACAATCACCATTGGTGATGCTGTGCGTAGTGTGTAGACATGACATGTCATGGAGTGGAAGTGTTTAAAGAAATACATAGGTTTCATTTAAAGAAATAAAGGATAAACAACACTTTTTCAGTATTTTTATGGTGAGGAACTACAGAATAATTATTGGCACAGAAAAGCATGAGGCCTTTTGGCATAAAAAGCTTTTTTATTTTGATAATTATAATGTACTTATTATAAGAGCAGTATTATGAGCTCACCTGGCCCAAATTAAAAAGTTTATGGACGGACGGACGACGGAGGCCAAGTGATGACAAGCTCACATGGGCTTTGGCCAGGAGAGCTAACAATGAAAAAAGTATGGTTTCCAGTATCGTTATCAAGCTTAAGTGTTAAATTCATTTCAACCGATTTTTATAGTGTGTTTTTTTATTGCTTTTTCACACCACTGTCCCAGGTTAGGGGGAGTGTTGAGTGCTCACCAACCGGTTTAACACCGCCACATACTAATGTGCCTGTCCCAAGCCAGGAATCTGTAGCCCAGTGGTTGTCTTTGTTTTATTTGTCATTTATTGTTATATGTTCAACATTTTTGCTTTGGATTAGGTCGATTGTCCTGTTTTATGTATAGTTTCACAATTTGTATTTCGGGGCCTTTTACAGCTTCCGTTATGGTATGGACTCTGGTTCATTG
>JARWCS010349808.1:0-11117 GCA_034783895.1 Geukensia demissa
GGTGGTGTGATACCTATTTTGCCGTATGTCTTATGGACTTTGATTTGTTCGGTAATTGTGTTATATACTTTATTTGACCTATAATGGGGGCCAAACAAGGAGCTTACTGTACATATTACTTTATAGATACCTAATTAACAGTGAAGGAAGCTCGTTTCTAGGTAACGCATTATATAGGAAATGCATAAACTGAAAAAATACTAATTACTTAATAATTACCTTTACACGTCCCATTTACCAAATGATAGTTCAGACAGCATGTTGATCTCAATACATATTTGGTCAGTCCATCTGAATCTTTTGTTCTAAATAAAACCGAGGTGCATGATACGACTTAAGCCCGCATCGTAACAAAAAATTGGTACAAATAACCACCACTGTCTCAGATAAGTGCGAATACCGTATGCAGGGCACAGTTATACAAAGAACGGTAATTATCCTGACACAATTGATCTAATTTGAGGGTTTTTTCTCAAAGCAGTAAGGTACATTTGTACGTAAAGCAAAAATGTTTTAAAAAAATCCTCCCCAAAAACAGTAAAACATAAAGAAAATCTGCCGCTATACAAGGTTAACTAAGAGCTCTCATAGAGAGACGTCCAATAAAACACTGAAAGTGGACAAAAAAGCAATTTTTCTTCCTATTACATCAAAAGCGAAAACAATTTTTTTTTCTACACAAGGATTCAACCAAAATATAATCAAAACTTTTCTAAGAATTCAGAATAATATATTGGTACACTTAAGATTTCAAAAAAACGAAAAAAAATATTAATTTGAAAGCAAGGTTCTTGTTATTTTATGGTGAATATCATTAAATGGAGAATTCTACTAAGGACATAAATTAATCTCTAAGACTCTCTTCAGACAAAAAATGACACCAACAAACCACTGGTAGCGACAACAAATACATCTTACCATTATATGACAGCATTTTCTTGTAGTCTTTCAAAAACGAACATTGTAAAGAAGGGAATCAAAAATTTCAACTAGTATATTCAAATTAATGTAAAACAGACGTTGATTGCCGTTAGTTACTGTTTCTGTTGAGGTTCATGTTGTAATACTTGACCTTTAACTGTCTCTGTTTATCATTATCCTTTTCAAATACAATTCAACTCGGACGTAATTGTCGTGATTTTGAAACGTCTTGACTCACATTCCGGCAACAAGACTCTGTTGATCTTCACAAATTTTGATAAACTAACTCATTTGGACATTTACCTTGAAAGGCATGTTATCACAACTCTAGTTCAGCATAGGATGCGTACACTCCCAGATTACTAGTATATTATTTTAGACAAAATAGGTAATTGAGCCATCAGTGTTTAGGTATTATTTGTTATGATTTGTATTTACCTTGAAGCGTTTGCAATACATCTTACTAAACTATCGGTTAATCAAATGTGTATATTCCAACTTATGATGATTCAAAATTTAAAAGATCGTGTTTAGACATTGATATGTGATGCCTTGTCAAGTAAAGGTAGAACCAGATTTAAATATTTAACATTGGTAATTTTGTATTTTGGTTTAAGTAAAAAAAATAGTTTTTGTGAACAAAGAAACTGTTTATTCCAACTTCCAAAAGGACTAAAGGTCTAGAATTCTTAATTCGAGACATCTTAGATGAATCAGGGATAATTGTGTCCTCTATTGGTCAAAATGTTTTTTTTTAAAGTATGAACGGAATTTCAAATCGCAAGGTTGTTCAATTTTACCTTTTTGTACACAGATATTTTATAAATGAGTAATTCTAGCGTCAAAGGCCTTAACATCAAAATAAAACATATCACAGACACCAATAAATCTGCTTAATATTCTTATTCCCTTAAAGACATAGAAAGTTGGCCCATTTCTAGCTTTAAAGATACACAATTATCAATGTTGAATAAATATGGAAAATATTGGTATGCTATATGTACATTTCAAGGAGTTAGCTCTCATCAGTAGCATTAGAACCTAAACATGGGAGGTCAAAGATCCAAACATACCAAAAGAAACATTATTATAATGAAGGAAATCGGCATCTAAATTTTATCCACACCCGATTAAGACATCAATGTAGCTCTCTAAAAGCCGATTTATTTCGAGTACATATTGTCTCAAATACTGCATGCGATTGTGGACATCCTATTGAAGACTCCATTCACTATTTTTTTGAGTGTCCGTTATACAATGTCTGCAGGGAAACTTTTTTAACTGACTTAAATGATAACGACAAAGATATAGAAGTAATCCTTTATGGAAATGACGTTTATAGCTACGAAAGAAATTCTAAAATATTTGAAAAAGTGCGTTTGTTTATAAAACTCTCAAAAAGGTTCTGAGTAACTAGGTCAGTCACTGTTCTATACTGTACTGTACTATATTGATAGAAAATTAACAGTACTCTCGTATTTTCTTTTTCTTCTTACTATTATTGATTTATTAATCTATCATTCAAAATAATCTGTCGCTTTCTTTCTCCTGTTTTGCTCTGTCTTCATTATTTTTTTCTTATCATAATTTATTAGAAAATTTTATATTTATGTTCTTGCTGCAGTCATTATATGTGTACTACTTGTAAGGAGAGGATTTGTATTAAGTTGTAATAACTTGTGTCCAATCCTATTGTTCATAATGCCATTAAATATTATCAAACTAAAGAAACATTCAATCCTAGCAAATCGAATTAGAAAGCCAAATTAGACGACAGGGACACCTATTAAAGTGCAAAACTTTTCAAATCTTTCCGTATTTTGTCAGTGCTTTAGAACTTTAGCAAATGCAGAAAATTTACGACATCCACGAAAGTATTAACATTCATATCATAAACATCCCATATTTGTATAGCAGCATCCTACTTTATTTTTATGAGGCTGGCGTGTTAATACTTTGGCGTTTATTCCAAGTATTAGAATTTTCTAGACTAAAACAGGGATATATTCCAAACAATTTCACATGGTTTCTTCTTAATTTTTATGGTTGCCATCTAAAATTAGTTGATCGATATTTCCAGCTGTAGACCTTGTATAAGAACTAAGAAGTCAAAAGTAGAATACCATAGTGAAAAAACTCTTTATTCCAAAAAACAGAAGTTCCGAAATGTTCCAGGTCCTAAGCGTTACATCTTTCTCTTGAAATATTTCATCTTTGAATCAGGCATATGCTTATGCCAATACGCTGACAAAAAAAATGATTTATTAGGTGTGTTAGGTGTGCACTTGCCAAGATACTCTGATACCACAGGGATCAATCAATTTATAATGGCGATCCTAAATTTAAGGAGGGGGAAATCAGTCTTAATTCGATTTATACATCTATAATGTTGCAATATACATGACAAAATCAAATATGAAAACAAACATATTTCTACGCTAAAAGAAAAGATGTTTATTTGGTTGAGAAGCTCATTGAAAGTTGGATTGTTGAATGAAAAAACATACTTTAGGTATTGTGACGTTGCATAAACTGACATTTTTTCCTTGTTATGTGTGAGTAGTCGGTTATTGTAATGCCAACATGTATTTGAACTGCCTGTCATATAATTTATGGATATCAGTATCTGTATCTGCTTTATGAATATCAATATCAGTATCTGCTTTATGAATATCAATATCAGTTTCTGCTTTATGAATAACAATATCCGTATCTGTTTAATTATCAAAATATAAATGCAGTAGCTAGTGTCATTTTACTACTCATTTAAATTACTGCAATAACCTAAGACTGCTTGAATTGTTTTGAACCGTATTAATACACTTATCTGAACATGAATTGAAATGACCAGAAAAAAGAGAATTGCAAAAATAGCAGTATCTGTTGTACCTGTACAGTAGTAATTCCCAAAAATACTCACGATACTTTGGAAGTGCAAACATGTGTTGAACCAATGCTCCCAAGGCACAAACAATGTAAAAATGGTAAAACAACAATGCAATATAAGATAAACATTGTTATTGTTAATTAAATGTGTCGACCATTTTTACCACTGGTGATTATAGAGAGGCACTTCAAATTTGCATCCGGAAACGATAATATGCACAAACACATACATTGTAAAGGAAGTCAGATTGAATTGCTAAAACAAAGTCAAAACAAGGAAACATTTTCCTACATCAAATATGTAGTCTATAATGTGTAAACGGAAGTCGTTCGAAGATTAATTAAAGAGACCCACAAATGTTCTATTAGAGGTGGGGACCGCATTCCGCATCAATATATCACACTTGTCTCGAAACAAATAATACTTCGAATGATATTGATTGTCTTCTGTTTCTGGTTAATTTGGCCAATATATTGTCCAAAGTTATTTAAGAAATTCCTCATGTTTGGATCATTCTCAAAATATGCATATATTTTAATTTTCAATTCATGTCAAAATCAAACATTTGATTTCCCCTTTTTCCATAGCTGTCAAATTTGTTCATCATTGTCGCATGTCTTTGCATAAATATGCAGTCTCAATTATTCCTATTTAAGGTAGATCATTAATTAAACCTTTCACAGATATATTTTCTTTCATACTTTGCCGAAATGTATTCAGTATCATGGCATTTCCAAAAATAAAAACAAATATATATGTCACCGTCCTGGTTTTCGAGTTTCTGTTGGTACATAAACATCTTATTTTACAAAGGTGATATTGGTTAATATATAATTCTGTAAATACTTTCAGAAAATAAAACAAAATTTGGGCGTCACAGTTCTAGTTTACGCGGTTCCAAACAAAATATTCAAAATCGTAGTGCAAAATCAAATATGTCTGTGATGTCAACAAAACATATACAGTTTGGATAGATAAAGTTAATGTCTTAAATTAAAACTGATTTTACTATTTTATACACATGCTCATTGGGAATTTGCAGATAAACAGTGTTAATCTACCTTAATAAGATAGACGAAGTTATGTTGTTTTACAAACACATGTTATTTGTAGAGAATAACTTCTGGTCTCTCATCTAAATAATGACAGAAATCATTGAAAGTTTGAAAAAAATATTTATGACCAAGAGTAATTATATATGCAAGTTATCATATTTCTACATTTTTGATAAGAAAAGGTGAAGCCTTTGGTAATGAAGGACCCATTTATAAAGTAATATTACCATATTGTTATTGTTTGCGAGTTATCCAAAAGTGACTATATGGTAAAAGCAACTTCAGCTCAATTAAAAAATAAAAATTGACTTACTGATTATTACTATACTACTTTTATAATGAATTCAGGCATGAAACATTACTTAAATTTATCAACATATTAGACTTCAGTATTTGCTATTTATTTAAATTCTATAGCAAAAAAAACAACAACAAAAAAAAACGTAAATTAATGATTTCCTTATTTTATGTGTCATAGCAAAATTTAATTTTCTCTACATATTTAACAAAGTTCACATGACCTTGTGGATGCAAACACTTGAGACATTTTTAATAATACCATAGCGGCAAGTTATATGTCTTTAATAAAGAGGAAGTAAAATAAGTATTGTAAAATGAAAAAATACAAATAACACTGGTCCTAAACCTTTAAAATATATTTGAAAACCTCCCATGCAAAACGAGAAAATTTAACTTTGGAGTTTAGGAATTTCGTCGTGTAACTGTAAATTGAATATATTTCTGGAAACGAAAACTCAGTTGCAGATTTTTATCAAGAACTCCTTTAGATGAAAATCAACTTGAAGGTCAGCATATATATGTGGATGTTAATGATAAAACGTTTAAGCTAAAATGTGTTAATTTCCAAGGATTTTATCCCTAAAAGTTTGCTAGCTGTAATTTTTTTAAAAAATGACAAGAATGCCAGTTATACAAACTACTGAACTCTTTAATGGTAAATTAAAGGAACAAATATTGCAGAAACAGACTTTAATTGTTTTAAAAACATTTTGCTAATTGGTGTTATTAAAAGTGGGCAAACCAGGATGAAACCAAAGTAAAAAACTTAGTTTTCTCAGCATTTACAGCTAATGCAAAAATGCAAAAACAATGAACAATATTTACAGAATCTGTATTTGGTATAGCAAATGCTTCAGGTCAGCCACTATCAAAATCAATAAAACTGTATAAGGTTGTAGGATATGGACCTGAGAAATCCAATTTTTGCAATTGGATATTGCGGTTTATCTGTTTCTTGGATTGGGGGTTAAATCTTTATAGCATTTCTCATTTGACAAGTCATACATTTTGGAATCTATTCGTATAATTCCTGATAAAGATTTGTCAAAAGGTGTTTAAAACTATCAAATACTTTTTGAATATCCAAGTAACCATGTTTAATTACAAGTAGTTTAATATGTTGCGACACAAATATTCATTACATAGATTCTTCATCATGATTTGAAATGTAATATAAAATATTATCCATTATTATATATTTTCTTTGTACAGCTTTATTGACCGTTCATTTTCTTAAATGCTTAACAATTTGCATAATATTTAATCTTCCTCTACAGCTGACATGTCAAAATCTGAAAATGTATAACTGGCATTTCTTGATTGTCATTTTTAAAAATTTACAGCTAGCAAACTTCTCAGGGATAAAGTCATTAGAACTTAAAAGTTTTATCAATAACATCTACATATATATGCTGACCTTCAAATTGATTTTCATCTAAAGGAGTTCTTGATAAATATCTGCAACTGAGTTTTCGTGTCCAGAAATATATTCAATTTACAGTTATACGACGAAATTCCTAGTCTCCCCGAGACTGATATCGAGAAAATTCCCTATCTAATGATTGCTAGATAAGGGCTAGGTTTTTAAAAGACAAAATATCACTTTCAGTATTAAAACTGTCATTTCAAAATTCTTAGTTTTAAAATTTATGGTTTCTTTCAACTCGTTGCCAGGGACTTGACCTTTGACATTGACACCATTTTGTAGTTCTTAGTACGCTGCACTTTTTGGTAATTAAATGTTCTTTGGTATCATCACCGTTTTGGGGACATAAGCAAAACCTTGGTCTATTATGACCAGTCGTATAATTTTGGACCATATGTACCGAAAGTAAATCTCTGTAATACACACATTTTCTCACATCAGCTATCTATTACCGATTTCGAGAATTTGGAATTGTCAATCTTTAAGGGGTGTATAATTAAAAGAAAAAATATACGAGGACCACAAGGTGTTTTGTTCAAGGACAAAGAACTCCGTAACGGAAAAAAATCCGGTTGTAGCCGCTGACTGCAAAAGGTTTATGCCTGTGCGGACATCGTGATAAATCTCGTTACGACATGTCACGTACAATTTGGACCGGAGTATTAAAAATAAAAAGCTAGGCCCAAAACGGTTGGCCCAATAATGTTGGACCCACATAAAAATGAAGACCTCTATAAGACACACATTTTTTCCTTTATATGTTATTACCGTTTCCAATTTATCTTAAAAGCAGACAATTAAGGACATTATGACATTTACTTTGATTATTTTTAGATGTACCATAGTAGTCTTAAGTTGTTTGGCACATGTCAGATCCTGATTATTATCCTTTATTATCACTTTATATCATCCATTGTTTATCCGGGCAAAATTGAAGCAGGCGACACATGTATTTCCTGCAAGACTGACTATTAAGTTTAACTTGCATTTAAGCCTGTTTTGTCTGCCTAGCTGAGAAAATCTGTACACGGGAAAAAAGACAGGAATAAAAGTATTATTGAAATACATTAAAATTTGAATACAACATGTAAAAAAAGACTGATAATAAACCACCGCCTACAAGAGATACTTTGGATAAAAATGGTATGGTGGTTTTTGTTGACGCACGGCAGTATCACTGATCAAGAATTAACAAAGGATGGAGTGCATAGAAAATTTTCACAAAATATGTTGCCGATTAGCCAAAATAAACATCCAGACACAACGAAAATTATAAGCCGACTTAACTAACGGAGAGACCATTTAGTATTTTTTGGAGGTATGTTTTTTCTGAGAAAGATTTTTTTTTAGTTTTTCGCAGAGCAAAACGACTTATTGTATATAATACTATCATTCATTAATACTATTGTGAATTGTTATTTGTCCGAGATAGCTTCACTGTATAATAATTGAACAAGAAAACCAGTAAACAAAGTAGAATTCCAAGGACTTTTGACTGTACCGTACCAAAGTGTCATGTAAACCAACATTAAACACATTTTCTGCATAAGTTTTGAAGCAAACAATAAACAACAAACTCATAGATATCTTTTTGGCTGTTGATTTGTCATAGCTTTAATAGAGAACAAAAAACAAACTGGCCAACAAAAACCATGTTGACAAAAAAAATCGAAGGTGAACCATTCGATGTAGAAAAGTCTCTGCTGCTGGGTTTAGTCCATAGCAGCAAAACAGCCAAAACGACAAATTCTGCCATATTAGCATCATGATAATTAAAATTATAATGCTAATCCGCCAACAATTTATCGATGACAAATCCAACAGAACCAAATTGAAAATAAATTCATAATTTCATGTGCATATTGTAATACAACTAAGCAGTTACATTGTACATCGGATACATATTGTTCTAGTCCACCTTGTATTGCATTTATAAAAATGCCATTTCCTAAGAATGACAAGTGAATGCCATCTTTATCAAACATTGCCTTATGTCCATCCTCCAAGTCTAGTTGTCTAATTACATAACAGCCATTGTTCAATAAGTAATCTTTTAAGCTATGGAGAAAAATGCCATGGAGATCGCACAACATCAACATCTTAACAAGAGGCTGAAGCTCAAAGTTCTTACAGATCTCGACGAGTTTATTTTATTATATATTTAAAAAGGTGAAGATATGGGGTAAATGTCAAGGAGATCATCCTCATCTCTGTAAGAAGAGGAAGCAAAATAAAACCGAAGGGCCAGACAAAAGGGGAAAGTCGACAGACACCGAAATCTTGAGATTACTAACAAGACGAAACATGACACATATATAAAACTCAAAACTCAAAAGTATAAATAATGCGGAACCCACCGAAAACGGGGGTTATCCCAGGAGGTCCAGGAAGGATAGACAGAATTAAGTAGAATGTAGAGATCCTCACAAGGCTTGGACATGGGTGGAATTCCACTTCATGTGAAGAGCTCTAGGTCTCCCTGAACAAATAAAATGTGTATGCGTAAAACTAAAAAATCACCTCAGTGTTTTACATATAAATACAAAAAATGTCAAAAACAAAGATCGACC
The DNA here is from genome assembly GCA_034783895.1 of Geukensia demissa. Taxonomy (NCBI): domain Eukaryota; kingdom Metazoa; phylum Mollusca; class Bivalvia; order Mytilida; family Mytilidae; genus Geukensia; species Geukensia demissa. The sequence continues at coordinate 9,160 of JARWCS010349808.1, forward strand.
AATGATCTCGACTCTACTTGGAACAGGCACATAAGATACGTATGATGTTGTGGGGAGGGTTTAAACGGCACACTTTATAAATAATAATAAAACGCTAAACATTCATAAAAAGTATTTAATATCTATAAACCACGCACTATTTGTAAAAGAGCAATTTAATATCACGATGGATAAGAATTCAGAAAAATCATAAAATTAAATAAATGATTTCATTTACTATCATACCATAAATATGACAAAGCCATTCAACATATCAAAATCCATAAAACAATGCCTCAACTGTAATGGCTGTGGGTTGATGTTGACAGTTGCGTTTTTCTAAATTCACATCCTGTCAGTGTATTTCTGCTTCTTTGTGCACCTTTCTTATACAGCAGAACAGAAATTGGATCATACACTATGGAAGGCCGGAAAAGAGACATAACTCGATTTGGCACAATTTCCAGTGTAAGACATTCGAATTTGTTCTTATTGTGCTAATCAATGCCGATCGAAATCGCTTGGATCAGACAATTAAACAGACACACAAGAATCGTTTTAGATCATTGTATGTAAAGAAGTGATGCTGACAGACGTCTATCATTAAGGGTGTTCGCTGTTGTGATGAAAGATTAATAAATCTAAAGGCGGTAATAACTTTGAAGACCTTTTTATAATAGAACAATATAATACAAAATAAGCAGTTCGTTTTTTGATATTTAAAAAGTTGAAAATATGGACGGAAAATGTTCATATGCGACCAATAGCTTGTTTGGGAAAACAAGTAGCTAACAGATCTGAAAAGGTCAATTCCACTTCCGTTCCTGTCGCGCGAATTTGAAACCTGTTACGCTAGGGGCACATAATTTACAGGGATAAAGTTATACGTTATGTTTATCGCTAGCATATCGCAAGGATATAATAAGGTTTGATTAATTAAATTATCAAAGGGGTCACGGGAAAAATATTAAAACTATGAAATTAATAAAACCAGATAAGTGCCGGAATCTGAAAAAATGGGTGAAAATGAGCAGCGAAAATCCTTTCTGTGGAAACATTAATATCATCACTTGAGAAATATTTCGGCCGTCTTGATGACTTAACTGGCTTATGAAAATGGGTATCTTATCGTATACTCTTCCAATCTTAAACCATTTGCGACTATTGCGACCGTCTAGGAGTAACGCGACAAACTCCGGACAGCGATCACTACCATCTGATCACATCGCTCATTCCCGTCATAAAATAAGGTAAAGTGACCTTTGACAGAAGTAGTAGCCATTATCGCGGCCATATTGATTACGTCCTGAAACTTTGATCATTCGATTTATAATGCACAGAAATAGAGATGTGATGATTGAGCAAACTGACCATTTGTTTAATATAGTTCAATAATGATGCGTACAGATCCTTCAAAAATGTCTCAAACAGGCATCTCGGCAGTGTACGCCCGCTCTTGTTATGATGACGTCATTTATCACATTTTGACATCTCATATTACAGTCATATTAGATTGCAATGATTGTAGTTAAAACAAGGAAAACAGCGTTTAGAGTTGTTGAAAATTAATTTTCAAATTCATTTAACTTCGTTTTCTTACAACTCAAGAAGATATCCGGCTGAGTATAAACTAGATCTCATGTTCATGGACATCCGCATGTTTTAACAGTCTGACCGCATCAAATTTGGATGGAAAAGCGGTCAATATTCATACCACTTCTGTCCTAGATTACGTTAACGATGATAGTCGGAAATAGCAGCGCATGATCCGTTTGTGGGATCATCAATCTGATCACATCGGGTATTTCCGTCATAAAATCCGGTAAACTAGCCTCTGACAGAAAGTAGTAGCCATTATCGCGGCCATATTGATTACACCCGTCATTTATATTCAGTTCAATAACGCACCGTATATCCGCCATAGTGGTTTTAAAAACGACGTCTTAACTTGTAATCCTACGGGCACTGCTGACATTTTG
>JARWCS010349818.1:0-11116 GCA_034783895.1 Geukensia demissa
TTCTAGAGGCGAAGGAAATGCAGCATAAAACAAAATATATGATGTTCAAGAGTTAATATCATTAAATAAAAAAGAAACTGTCGATATATAAGCCACTTTGCGTTTTTCGATCAACAAAAGATAAATTCAAATGAAAAATAAATTTCATTTTATATCTGAACAGGAAGGGTTAATCGGTACTTTTTCAGTGACATCTCTTAAAAGCACAATTTGATACCTCTAAGACCCATACATCCCTTATTTGTGTCATAATGTACAGATCAGACGCTATTAATGTCCCTCAGCAACCCCAAATCTCTCAGAATATAGCCATCTACCCTAAAATTTACCTTTTTGGACCCGTCAGACAGACCAGCTTATACCCAGGAAATGAAATTTGACCCATTCAGAAACACATATCGAACCTTGTCCCCCGCACCATTTACAAATATTAATTGTTATGGTCCACCAATTCATGATACTGGTATCCTGTGTTTTAAAAGTTGTTCTGGGACTTTCCAAAATTAGGCTAGACCTACATACTACAAGATCATAAAAGCGTCGTTAGCGTTATTTGTTAATTATCGATAATTAATATCCGAATATATTCCTATAGATTTACCATTAAAATGAAAACTGGTGAACTACTCTGTAAAATTTGTAATCTATTAACTGCTTGATAACATATCTTTAGTCGAACAGAAGGCACTATCAAAATGACTGTAGAAACGAACTCTTTTCAAACGATAGCGTTAATAATATGAAAAAAGTCTCTATGACAATATGCAACCATGCAATGCTTATATGAAGGATGAGGGGTATTTACTATCTAGAGACATTCTCTCATGCCGTACGACACAATGGCGCGTATGCACCTCAGACACTTGGAAGTGGATTCTTTCTGGATCCACACCGCATAAGACAAAAAATTCCAATACTGGAAGACCTTGAAATGCTATCGAATCGCAATTTACATTATGAAAATGAAAAGATATGAGGTAAATGCCAGAGATGCTTCACTCCAACCAATAAAAAAACAGATGGATATTACAAATCTATGGGTCTCTACAATGCCTTCAATAAAGGTGGAATACCCCTCCTTGTGAAAAAACCTAATTAAAAACGTGTTTACGTACAATAAAACTGCTACTAACTTAATATTATCAAAAATGTACATGTAACAAAACAAATAGCACAGACACAAGCCTATGACCACAAGTCATGGATACGGATAGGCACATGAGACAGGAAGTGGGTTAAAACTATTTTATTGGGATCCCAAACCCTCTCCCAACAAATAGCCAAAGGACAAAAAGCCCCGAAGAACCACAAAAAAATCAGGAATTCAACCAATCCCCGAGTTAACACATTTGCAGAAGAATATATTTTGCGCAAATATATAAGGGTAAATTACTCCTGCAAATACTTTCATTCAAATCCCGACATTAATATATAACATAAGACAAACAGTAATTCAATCACAAGGAAAGATCAAGATAAATGCAAGAACAGTTTAAAGCTTGGCGAAATTAACAAGGAAATTTATTTTACACCTTATATATTGACAAATCGGTAACTCCAATTCTTGACTTTGGACAGGCTCAAAGTACCTGTGCCTCAAAGAAAGCAAATGCAGTACAAACGAGCCATTCTAATTCTCCCAATCAATCCGACTACAGAGTAAATCCATTACAATAAATAAATTATAGTCTATGTCAGGGTTTGTTGAAACGGGTAAAAAAGATATTTAAGAAAAACTGTCTGCCGTTTTCCTTTAAAATAGGTTTTATTTTGTAGATTGAAAAAAGTGCAACCAGGTTGCAATAATACTTTTTAGAAATCACGATGTATTTTAAGCAGCGCCGAGATTTTAATTCTCTACGGGAATTTTACATTATAAAATCAGTTATTTGTTCGCGGGAAGTGCCTCTTTGCAAGCGCTAGCGCGAGACTGGGAGTAAACATTGTCAACGCTGTGTAATAATTAGGTGATTAAATTAGAATAAGATATCATGCAAAAATAGTTTGAGGCATTTAAAAGTAATTCTTTTTATATGAATCGCGAGAGAAGGTCAGAACATAAGAAATGTGCGGTTTTTTTTTAAATTTCATTATCTAGGTCAAACTTAAGCTCTCCCACCAAAAACGAAGATGGCCGACCTTCAACGTTAAATCTCCGTAGAGAAATTCAGGGGCAGATAATAGTATGTAAAACGTTATTGCATAGTGTAAAAGATATACCGTTAACTGTGGAAAAATTCTTTCTTTTGATTAAAAATAAATATAAAAACAGAAACGCACATATAATTAAATATAGCGCGAAAATCACACTCCACAAAAGCCTGACATAGAGTATAGAAGGCAAATGCGATTGACTTAAACTTTCCGACAGTAAACATACTTCATTGGAATTAACATTCCAACTTACCTAGCATTTTAAGTGGAAGTTATCACTCCAGAAATTTATTGGCGACCATACAATCTTGTCGGCAAATAATGAGTATCCTTTTCAAAGATGAAGACAGATCTTTTCCTTTTAAGTTGCTGAATAAACCAAAAACAGGCTGTTCGTTTCCCTCTCCTGGAGATTTTAATCCTATGATATTTTCCCCTCTCCCCTTATGATATGACTAATACCGGATTAGAAAAATGGACAATGCGTCAGTTGTCTTTAAAGACCCAGGAACTGCCTACCCTTCCAGAACTTTAGAGTTCACTCGTGTTTTTATATTTCTTATTTTTATTTATTTTTTATGGAGTCAGCATTGTTCAAAGTAGTAAATTGTTTGTTTTTTAGTTTAAATGTACATTATGTCTTATGGCCCTTGTCGTTCATTTTCTCTAGATAGTCGTGTCTGTAGACTTGTTACCTTTTGTGTGATCTTTTTGTCGGTTTGATGACCATTTGCTGGAAGATTCAATAAGAGATTCTACTTGAAATTTTTCTAAGATTAAAACTCTTCAGAATATATAAACAGTATGTGAAAGCACGCAAACAGCTATCTTTCTTAATCATTAGAGATGTGGAATCTAATGGATTGTGATTCAACACAATGCCTACTGTACAACGTAAATACAATATTTGTTAGATACCTTCAAATATTTTAGCTTCGTTCAATCTGTTTAATCTTTTGAGGTTCAAAATAATTGTCACAACCCTTTATAACATATTATTTCAGGAATGCTATTCAAATTGTTAAAGCGACAAATTTATTATGTTGGCAAATACTGTTGTCGTTGCAAATGGACCTTTCTTCTGGAGAATTTCACCAAATTTCGTCATAAGCACTTAAGAATTGACAAACAACTTTCACGGCTATAATTAAATGGCTTTTTGTCTACCAGTACTAGTTCAATTGAAGGCAGAAAACGGTCTCAAACTTAATTTTAACAACGGCAACATTAATGTACGTTTGCACCACCCTGACCAAAAATTTATCGATTATAAATAGAAGTTGTGAAACGTTACATAATGACAATAAAATACCACAAGTTTCTTTGTAGTCTTTAGCATGATTTTAGTGTTTGGGACAGACCCAAGCATAGTGGTTTCCGGACCATTGTTTTGCATATTATTCACATTGCTGTTTACGTACACAAGTGTATGAACTTGCAGCACTGTAATAAATTTTTTACATGTATGGCTTGGACAAAAATTGACAGTTTACCCAGAAAAATTCCTGACTTCGATTCTTATTCACATGAATAATTCGAATTTGGTTTTGTTTATATTTTTACAGGTTCAAAGATTGCTAACTGTATCACAGTAAGCCAAAATCTTATTTGATGGCAAGCCCGTTACTTAAAAGGTTTTAATGAAGTTTGATATACGATGTTTTTTTTTAATTAGGCAATGAGAAACAATTGTTTGATTATGAGGTCTTCCCTGTAAAGCTTGATTTTACATCTTGTCCTCAGCGGAAAATTTCATACGGGACCAATGTTTGTTTCTGATTGCCTAATTTAAAAACCTTATTAGGAGGTTCGGGTGTCTTCCGCCTTCTTGGATCGCAAACTTGTGGTTTTGACTTTTTCTATAATTGCAAATATTATTTCTTGGAACAACATACTGTTACGAAATTAAAACTGAATGATCATGTTGTAATTTTCCAACTTGTTACACGTTCGTTTTTGTATGCATTCACAGAGTATAAAGCGCTTTTTAACATTTTAGGAATTGCCAGGGGAGGTAAATCTAATGACTTAATTTAATAAAGGATTGCACTACAGAATTATAGATTTATTAATGTAGCAAGAAAACGAGATCGATGATCCTAATTTTTCTTTTTATTTTCTAATAATATATGATAATAACTATCTTTTCCTATTTTATTTTGGAATTCTATCGTTTACTGTAGTCTATATCGAGAAAAATGTAGTTTTCCCCTATATAATCAGCGGAAAAGGACTTTGCACTAGCCATTGCTTGAAAACGGGTTCCGTGACATAAACAATTGATTGTAATTTTTCGAACAGCACAATATGGGTTATCATTTTAACAAAGTATAAAAAAATTTTTCGATTCTTATTTATTCCCCCGAACTTCCTTAACATTACTTAATCGTTAATTTAGCCCCCCCCCCCCCCCATGTTCCTACATGCATCCTTGCCTCATCCATTTGCACGTTTTCCAGTTTATTAATAAGGTGTTTGATTTGGTGTGTCCCATATGACATCAGCGTATTCCAGTATCGGTCTAATAAATGAGAGATACAGCTTTCCAAGTTTGAATCTATCTAAAATCGTTCTGGGTTTTCTCAAAACATTTAACCGACGATACGATATCTGAATAATATAATCAATGTGTTCATGCCAAAATACATTATTAGAAATGAAAAGTCCAAGATGCTTGTTTGTAGAAACTTTGTGACTGTAGATTGTTTATATACAGTAAAGGATGACAACGAGTTTCTGTTTTTTGTGCATTAAATGAAACTAACCATCGTTCACCACAATTTTGAATTTTTTTTCTGCTGCTTCAGTTGGATTGTCAACGACAAGAAATAAGCTGGTGTCATCATGATCATCAAATAGCTTAATTTCAGCTTCATATCAAGAACAATATCATTTATAAATAGTCTAAAAAAGAAGGGGATCTAGAATAGAACCCTGGGGTACCCGAACCTTTATTGGTAACCAGTCAGTACATGACCCATTAATGACTACTCTTAGGTACTTAATTCACATCTATTTTTCAGGAACCTAGTTATCTGTATGTGGAGAAATTGAAACTATATCTAACTATTTCTTTCAATGTCCTCAATATACTGCTTTACGACAAGAATTTTTATCTTCCCTTGAAAAATATCCCATATCTATCTCGACTGATGTATTTATCTTTGGCCCAGAACAACTATCATAATTAGCAAAGCATTCTTTAAATCCACACAATCTCACATATTAAAAAGTAAACGTTTCTGTATTATTGATCCTGTCAGCATTCCTTACTTAACATTTAAGTTCTTCTTCATATGTATCCTTTTGCATTTTGCAGTGTATGTCATTTAATTGTTTCGTTATTTTTGCATCTTCTTCCTTAAACACACAATCACTCTGTCATATATTGTTATGAGCATGAATTTGTCATATTGGAAATTTACTTATATAATATCCAAATTTTATAGAAGCTAATCGTAGCTTGTTTTCGAATCCTTATCTGTAACTGTAACTATTGATATGATTTTGTAAATAAGTATGTTAAAACTAAATAAACCCCGTGAACGAATAAGGCGAACTATACAGACTAAGCCCTTTGAGCATCTAGTTATTTGATATAGAAAGAAAAACATTGCTCTGTGAAAGCACTATTTCAAAAAGCATTGAAGATGTACAGGGCTACAGAAACGCTAATGTTATATTTTTGCAATCATGGAACGTTACACAACTTCTGCCATATTTAATGTATGGATGTTTTATTAGTTTTTGAACTAATGAACGATGCAAATATAAATTAGTGATGTCATTATTAAAATTAAGCTGAAGACCGTTTTCTGTTTTCAACTGAACTAGAACCGGTAGATACCAGTAGATAGAGAATCCATCCACGTTAAATCGTGATTTTTTTCCTAAGTGCTTAATCCTCATGGTCTTAAAATTCATCTAATTTTATCCGTAAGGATACCGTTATAGCATAATAATCTTTTTAAAATATGATTTTTATTGATACTTATATTGACCTTCTTGTTAATAGCCTAATACGAAACTGAACAGATTATATTTGTTAAAACATTTTCTATTTCCTGTCTAAATATTTTTATCTAAGCATACCCACATTTCTATGCTTTCTTTAACTTCTTATGATATTTTAATACTTAATCTAATTGGACGTGTTTTATAGACTTTATAGACATCGTAGTAAAGGAACACTTGGTTTCCTGACCAGCTTGTTTTGGGTTTTAAACTAGCGCACAGCAACTGAGATTTCTCTTTCGTAGTCGATACTTTTTTTGTATCGAGATTTATTTTAAGTTGTATTTGTTGTTGATTTTCAGTATCAATCTCCATTATTGAATCCATTACATCCGATTTGTATGCGATTTTTATGCATATTCATTGCTGTTTTTTTCACACAACTGTCTCTTGTTAGGGGGAGGATGGAGCGCTCACAAACTGTTTACCCCGGTCACATATTAATGTGTCTGTCCCAAGCCAGGAACCTGTAGTCCAGTGGTTGTCGATGTTTAAATAGACATTTATTTTATTCGTTCACATATTTTTTCAATAGATAAGGTCGATTGTCGTGTTTAACACCAGTTTTACATTTTTCATTTATGGGGCCTTTTACAACTTCTGTTATTGTATGTACTCCATTTCATTATTGAAGGCTGTAATGGAACCTGTAAAAGTTTAAATTTGACTGTCATTTGGTAGATGGTTGTCGCATGGACAATCATGTTACATTCATATCTTTAAATATAATTGAAAAATGGATCAGGTGGAATGTGGTGGTGATAGGTTATTTTTATATGTTTAAGAGTAAAGTGTGAATACCCATGTGAGAAATCAAATTTGCAGAGTCCTTAAAGACAAGACAAATTTGAAACAACCTGAAAGATAAAACGAAAACGAAAAGAACAAAGGCTTGGAATCCACGAACTCTTTTACAAAAGAGGTGTTGGATCAAGTGCTCCGGAAGGTTTAAGCATACCTTGTCCTTCGCGAAACACCCGTCATGGAATCATTAACTAATTTGAGTTAACGTCAATCCGAGAAGAGGTCAACTTATTGATGAATTGACTGTCATTTGGTGAATCACTCGGTCTTATAGACAATCATGCCACATTTCATATCTTTATATATAATTATCAATGATTTCTTCAAAGGTAGTAAAAATCCTTACTTCAAAAATACTGCCAAAGTTATTGAATTTTTCATATCTCGGACCCTTGTGGCGGAGATTCACAAATAGCTTAATTTTTTTAATCGCGGTACTCCCCCAACGGAATTCAAACAGCAACTACTTGGGCGGGGATGCAGAGGTGACTTGGCTCACAGTTATCTGGGCATTCCGGTGGGTTGGCCCAATTCCTCCTCATTTGAGAAGCATTGTGCCTGATTTTAATTTTTACTATGAGGCCTCCCCTGTCTTGACATGCAGAAATACTTTTGAAACAAGTAAATTGAACCTTTTTTACAAAATGTCAACAGCATAAAAGACTCATTGTCATGCATACATTTGCCTTTTAGTAACTTAAATTTGTATTTTCTTTTTCTTGGAATCAATAAATGTCCGTTTCATATTTACAGCAATGTGTGACGGCAAAATTCAAGGAAGTGCTTGTCATATCACGTATAACAACGACATCATCATCTATCGCCCTGGACAAGGTTCACAGCGTGACAGTGGAGGATATTGTAAAATACCCAATTTGTGTGATGGTTGTAATAAAGGGTTTTATGTTGATGGACCATATTGTCGGAGTAAGTAACAGCTTTCTTATAGACGAAATTGTGTGCAGGTTAGGTGGATATCAGTTTTTGAGGTGCATATACTAGTATTGTAATTAGAGCTGAAGCCGAACTCCTAAAAATGTATCTTTACAAAGCATTCGTATGTGATATTCATCATAAATCGTTGCAGATTCCACACTGAAGCCCAGCTCACAACCCGCAAGTACTTTCAAAGGGACTATTGCTTTTAGTAAAACCTCCGCGTGGCTTCCGTTTGTATAACATCGATGAAGATCAAAGAGCCAGCATAAAGATTGCAAATGCAAACTCGCGACAAATCATGACAGTACGTACGAGGTTTCGTGCTCTGTTGCACTCGTCGTCTAAATCAAGAGTACTGTTTCCAGTGGAGGCAGTTTTCTTCGAGAGGTATTTTCGTCCACTACCTTCTCATATTAATATATTTTGTACTTGTTTCGAACTTTGATGTGAATTTCTACGTCAAATTGATATAAATGGTAACTTTAAAACTCAAATGTACTAATAAAAGCAAATTTCAAACCTTTGCAAAATCTTCAGGAATCAATATAAGGCCTGTATGTTGTATGTCATTAATATCACTTGCTAGAAAAAAAAAAGACTATGCGTCCCTTATATTAAATTATATCAAATGTTCAGTACCATTTTAAAATATATCAAATAACCGAAAAAAATCAAAGATCATTGCAACTTGCATACTAAATACTCTGACGTTATTTTTACAGCAGAAAATATATACGAACAATTTTGGGAAGAGGTTAATTTCGTCCAGAGGCTAATTTTTTAAATTTTCTACTGAACATGCTGAAGGTACCATATCATTAAAACCTCTCAATAAAAAGCCCTACGGTGTGATTTTTTTAGATCTCGAATACAAGAAAGGTTTTTATTTTTAAAAAAAGTCGCAATAAGTAAATATGGTAGAGCTACAAATGGACGATTAGTGTTCTTCACGGTTTTACTCTGAACGTGGAAAATAACTTCAGTAACCTTTATTCGGCTTGACGCTTATGTTGGTAGAAAAAAGTTTTGGTAAATTAATGGAAAATTTAAATAAGTTTAACACATTTTGACTGCACCAACTCATGTTATAAAAATAGTGACAATGTTTATGTTAGCAATGTGAAATCATGGGTTTGTTTTAAATGGACGAAAATAGCTACAAGTGGCCGAAAACTGACAGAAAATTATATATATAGGGATTACATGTGTTCAATCTAACAGTTTATGTATTATTTTTAATTAAAATTTGTGTCTCCACTAGAGAATAACTTAACGAAGAAAAAAATTGAAATATTAAAATATATAATAAAATGCCTGTTGGGTATAGAAAATCAATTAAGTGGACGAAAACTGTCTTCTTGATATACAATGGCTTTAAGGAAACGTTATACACAAAGACTTTCTATGTATGACATGCGGTGCACCTTCTACAAAAGTTCGAAGTATTCACCATCATTGTAGCCTGCAAGTCAGAAGAACATCTCACTAAATAGCTCTATGGATACATGTAAGTCAGGCGTGGATATTGTGCATCACAAGAACTGTTGTTTTTTTATCTACAAAAATTAACCCAGATTTTCGCGGCGGCTTTGCAATCCCTGCAACTGATGCGCGCATATATATGCGTGTCCACAATTAGTACGGTTGGTTCTGAGATGTGCTTTAAGTTTTCAAAGCTGAACTTTGTATTATTATAACCAAATGTCTTGTTGATATAAAGCGTATATAAATATTTCAAAAATGATTTCATTAGGTCTTTGTTTCATCTCACCATATATTACAAAAAAAGTTCGTTTGATTGAACAACTAGTACTTTCTTTATAGTTTATTTTACTACTATGGCAAGTTTTGATAGAGTTGGTTTTTAATTTATATGTACTTGTTATTTTTTTAAGTTAAGCTGCGTTTCATTTTGCGGAGATTGATTAACTTTTTTGCTCGAAATAAATGTATAAATATAAAGGAAATATCTAAGTTAAAATGGTTCGTGAGAATCACTTTAAAAATCGACAAAGTTTCCTTTTCCTCAGAGTTTCCAAAGCAAAACCGTACCTACTCAGGCAATAGAGAAGTGATTTGAATACTTAATATGTAATTGGTTTACGAATAGACAGACACAATTGTTTTCTAAAGTAGAATTCTAACTGTGCATTTTTCTATTTACAAATAATAAATTGTCTTAAAGTAAATTCGTCGAATGCAACCATGCAGAGTTTAACAAATAAACATATTTTGCTGAACGACATCAGTAAGTTATCTGTACTCTCTAATCGGATTATGTTAATATCTATTTGATTTTGTTTAGCTCGTATGTAACTGGTTTTGTTTTCTTTGATTTTCCTTTTATGTCACTACTCGCGAATTTTCCTTAATGTAACAGCCTTTGCAAATGTTAACGTAGCAAGAGATTTACTAGTTTTAGAATTGATTCAAAAGTCGTGTTTTATGAGTCGCGAATTATTCCCAAGTCCTCCTCCCTCGTTATTCGTCTGTGGCTGAAGTTTAAGGTCTACGTAACTTGAATGGGTGTTTTCTGGAAGAACAAATACATGTACTTCATTTGACGGTTTCTTTACATTAAAATCACGGTAATATTTCTTTTTTTTTTTCGCAACATCTGATGCATACGCTGTTTTTAGACACCAGTTTTTGATACTTGATTATCATACACGAATCCATGATCATTATTTACATTCGATAAAATTTGCATAAACGTCACAAAATATGAAAATTGGCGGATACGAAACTTTGTTGTTCACTTAATAAGAATTAGTAGCAGTAGTCCATTTATCTTGAATATTAAATGTTAGCTTGTTTGCAGAATGATTGACTCCAAGAGACGAATCAATATAGCCAAATGTTACACAAAACCTCTCGTTCTTCTGGATGGTTTTAATTTTGTTTACTAGATCTGCAAGGTCATAAATTTCCTCACTGTTGATTATAAAGCTTAAAAACCCACTTTCACGTAACGGATGACCCTAGCGTTTTGGGAGTACCATCGTAATAAGTAAATCTGACAATAAACTTTGCGACGTTTATACGTGAGCCGATCTTAAAATAAAAACTTATGAACGCCGATTGTTCTGAGGAAGTGATTCTGTCGTGAATTTTACTTGCTGATGGATGTTGTTAAGTTCCGACAGATGACCTTTCCTAATATTTTTTAAAAAGTAGTAAACATTATACATAAAATATCTAGGCC
>JARWCS010349829.1:0-11116 GCA_034783895.1 Geukensia demissa
CTGGACTTAGTCTGAATTTTGCTTGATTTTTGGTTAACCCTGAGGTTAAGTTTTTTTCAAAGTTTAATATCTTTGTCCAATCTTTATAGATAATGCTGAAACTTGCTGAAAAGCTTCTCATACTAATATCATCCAGAGTTAAATTTTGAAAAAAAAAAATTTTAATTTTTCCATATTCTGGCAGATAATTGGACTTAGTTTTTTTTTCATTGATTCATGTAAAAGTTTCAAAATTGGTACAGCTTTGTCAAATCTTATAAGATGATGCCAAAAGTATTTCAAATGCTTCTCTATGTTGAAAATGTATCCTTCAGGATAAAATGTTGAAAATGTATCCTTCAGGATAAAATTTTTATTTCTCAGTTTTACATATTTTGACCGATTATTGGACTTAATTTTGTCAAATACTATAAGATATTGTGGAAAGTGGCTCAAGTGCTTCTCTACATTGAAAATATAAACTTCAGAATAAAATTTAAAATTTTTTCCCCCAAGTTTTACATATTTTGATTGATAATTTTACATCTGCTTTTTTTCAAAATTTTGGTTAACCCTCAGGTTAAAGTTTTTTGAATTTCAATAGCTTTGTCAAATCTTAATGGATATTAATGAATCTTACCAGGGAGCTTCCCTTGAGCATATTTATATCATACAGACTTAAATTCTGAAATTTAAAAAAATTTTAATATAGAATACTTTATATACTGGCAATGCTTAGAGCAGGCGAGACACCAGGTTCCGATGGAACCGTACAAATTTTTTGATTTACTTCATCAGACACGCTAGGCGCCAAAAATAGGAAGATCAGTCAAACTTAATGGAATTCTACTTACAAACAATCACAGACTAAATGAAATATACAGTTCATGATGTATAGCACATTTATAGAAAAAGAGAAATATAGTTTAAAGAAATTATATTAATAGTTTTCATTTATACAGTTGAACCTTGTTGCCTTGTATTCTGTAATGTCAAAAACTGTGATAATTGGAAGTTTTTTATTAGTCCTCTGAAATTTTCAGTTAAAACACTGCAACTTTACCTGTGTTGTATCAATCTCAAAAGAGTTGATATTTGGATAACTCAAGAATTTTTTAGGTCTACTTGCAGAGAGAACTTTAGATACATTCACTCAAGTCGGTGTTTGTTTTGCAGTTACACAAATATCATTGATGGTTAATCTAATGTTGAAAATTTGTTTATTTAGCTGTTTTTTACATAACAGTGTCATCAATGTTCCAACTGATAACACTCTCATCGTTAAATTTTATATTTATAAATATTTAGGTTATACCCATGTTGATTAAGCAAATTAAGTGACAATAGACATACAATGAAATAAACACCAAATTGGTTTCTATAGTATTGTCTTAAACATTGTTACAGATAATGGAATAAATTTTTTTATTTAGCAGTGTAATAGTTACTGTGCTGGTGTCTTGGGTTCGATCCAAGGTCAGGTCAAACCAACGATATTAAAAATGGTATTTGCTGCTTCTCCACTAAGCACACAGAACTTATGAGTAAGAGCAAAGACTGGTCGGTCAAGAGTGACAATAATATAATCTGGATGAAGTGGCATGCTTTCCTGCAGACTGTTGCTCTCATGAGCTAGCATGTTAAAAATACAAATAAGCATAATATGGTCTAGTACCAAGCCATGTTCATCCATCATCATTTATTAATATGGTCTTGTCCTGTATAAGCATGGAATACTTGCTGCCAGATGTTAAGCAACATTCGATCAATCATTTTATTCTAAGAAGTTGAAATATACCAAAAGTGTTTTAGGTTTCTATACTTTGGATGATCACAACTTTTATTTGAAGCTTTTGGCATAACAAATATAAATTTCAGGAAGTTCATGTAAGATTCCTTCTTGTCAACTAAGGGAAAAGTGTCCAACCTTGGATTTCTAAAGTCATTTTCATGGATACCTTAGACTCCAACTTATTAGGGTTTCTCTGTGATTTGCTTTTATAACATTGATTTCAGAAAAATTTAGTCCATCGTGACCTAAAGCTGGGAAACATGGTTCTGAACAAGAGAACAAAGAGAATTACAATAACTAACTTCTGTCTTGGTAAACTACTGGTGTCAGAGACAGACCCACTGAAGGACCAAAGAGGCAGTCCTGCTTATATCAGTCCAGATGTCTTAAGTGGTATGTTTTGCATGTACTAATTTCCACATATTATAAAAATTATGATCGTTAGAGAGTTGGTGGGATATTTCTTTGTTTTACGATTCCTTATAAACTAAATTAAATATGAAAATACTGAAACATTTCTTAATTTGATACAATACTTGATACAATTTTATCAATATTTTTAGCTCAATCACACAAAAACATCACAACCAAACTTTACACAAAATCTACCAAATACAAATGTTTGGTTTTTCAGAAAATGTTACATACACCCTGTTGTTTTCTCGAAACATCAAAAATTATATAAGATTACGCTACAAATTCTTAAAAGATGGTTATTAAGCAGCATTTTCACAACAAATTATTATTGTGTCGAATTCTAAAATTTGGGCTACACATGGAGCTTAATGTACCTACTCCTTTACCTGCAGAACATTTGCAGTAATCAATATGGCTTAGTTTAGATGGAATTTAGTCTTCTTTTCATGAGATTTCTGTCATTGTTCAGAATTATCCACAGATATATGTCTATTACATTTCCTGTATTTCATACACTCATTACTATGCTGGTTGTTTGATATTTCAGATTTAAATTTTAAAAGATCTTTTTTGTTATAATTTACTTAAAAAAGACAATTGAATTAAAATGATATCAATGTATTAAAATTATTTCTGACAAACTTTTGTAGGACTTTTCTTCAATATCAAACTACTCTATCCTGCAAATAAAAATATGGAGATTTTTGTAACAAATGTAAAAAATTAGTTAAATCTTGATTTTATGCAATGCAAATGGTTACAAGTAGGGTAAAAAATCATCAGATATATGATTAAATATGTGCAACCTGGTGTAAATCTGTCTTGTTTCATCTACTATCTGACAGTGTAATAGCCCTGCCTTTAAGTGGCATGACAGACATGGTATACCTACCACACTAAATTTTACCATTATCAGACTACATTTGTTACAGGAAGCACCATGAAGTACATTTATAGTATAGTGAAGTCATCATAATTGTATTCCATAAAAGTAGTTCTTTTGTGATTTTTACCTTGTGGTTCATTCTTTTAACTTTTTGGGTAAAATGACATTCTCTTGTTCAATTGACATCTATATATGTACTCACATGTTTTGTTTACTGAGTACTATTGAGTTTTTATGAAATCTGTGTAGATGTGTAAGTAATTATTCTGAACAGCAATAATATTTTCTATTTATTATTTGTATTAGCACTTTCAACAAAAACATATTTGTAGCACAAATTAACAACAGCAAGATTACAAGCACTGATAAACGTAAACAATTATTCATGGAAACAAATACAAGCTATGCAGTCCGTGAGTAAGCGCAATACAGTTCAGTAAAGGATGTTGCCATGGAATCAGGTTGTTGTTGACTGGTTGGTGCTGTGACTGTACTTGGTTGGTCATGTGACTGTAAAATCAGGGCAGTTAGATCTTGTATTTCTTGCCATTTCTTGATCTTGTAAGTCTGAAACATGGTCTTCACCCCAACAAGGACAGACTTTTGGGTGTGTAGGTGGACACTGTAACCTTGACAACCCTGGATGTCAGCTGTAAATATCTGCTGGTCTAGTTGCTCAATCTTTGACTCTGCAAAAAATGAATAAGATTTCATAAGTATATATATTATCTTAAAACATTGAAATATGATTAAATTTTTTAAAAAGTGACTTTAAAATTAAATTATTAATGTACTTATAAGTAATTGAAACACTTTATAGCTGAATTTGACATTTTTCATCAGATTTAATTTATAAACTTTATTTTTCGTTAACTTAATTTATTGTATTATTTAATTTTGATAATCCACAATTTATCACAAAAGTAAAACCTACCAAGTATGGTGAGTTGTTTGACAGAGTTGTCATACACAGTCAGAAGAGCCTTGAGGTCTTTAGCATAGGACAGAATATTGCTGAGTTCCATTGTGTAGTCGAGATGTGAGCACTTGAAGAGTCAGACAATTTATGATATTTTCAGAAATGCGAATCCTTTTTATACCTAATTTTTACTCATGTTAGCTTGTGTACTCTGTATAAACAATTGCTAATAATTAAAATTCAAAGAACTTCAAAAGCTTCTGTTAATAAGCATTTTCTTTGATCTTTCCATTAATTAATTATTAGTCTAGACTCCTAGAAAAACACTGATAAACTGTTAAATAAACAGTTATTTGTGAATAGGCACTGATTAAATTACAAGTTTTCACATATCATTAGTTTAACAATATAATTACTTTTAGGGTATATGTAAGCTGAATATGTTGTAAGTGAGAATATGTTAAGGTTTTGTTCATTTACAGAAGAAACTGTGAAATACTTTTTAATTAAGGTTAGGATAAAAAAATATTCTAAGTTTGTTTGTTTTTAAATAATTATTCAATATTTACATGTGAAATGAAATTAATAAAAAGACACAATTTAATGTTATAAAAATAAGGGGAAAAAATGAAATATTTTTTTAAAATTTTTGGGATATGTTCAGAATTTAAATGGGATGTTTATATTTTTTAATAAGAATGAAGAGGTAATTTGGACTCATCATAAAATTTTTGTAAATTATACATGAGAAAATTAAGTATTGGTATTTTACTGTATACTTGTAATCTAGAATTTAATATCTTAAGACAGCCAACAAGATAAAGGTCATCCTACTAGAATAATAAAACACAAAATTGAAAAAACATTGGGATAATAATTCTATATTTTTTCCCATTTTAGATTATGTCGCGCAAGACAGTTTTTTGATAGAATTATCCCATAAGGACAATGAAGAATATCCATAGTAATAAAATGCACCATGAAAATAACTGGAATATTAAATTGGTACAAAAGCATATTAGAAATTAAAAAAAATTGCTTATTCATATATTATAATAACATATTCAGAAATGGAACCAAATTCTGGAAAAATAATTGTTGATTTCATCAGTTGAGATATCATATTCATTTTCCTAGGGTCATCATTGCTGTCATTTTGCATCCATCATCTGAATACAATTACAATTTGATCTCCTTCTCTGAAACTACAAGGCCATTTTAGACTAAACCCAACAGATGTTCATTGGATGGTCCTCTACAAATTTATGTCATTTTGACCAAAAATTCAATATGGCTGCCAGGGGCAGATAATGCATTCTTATTGACCTAATCTTTAAAGTCTTGGTTTAAGAAACTTTTGCGTTGATTGAATTTAGTTGTGAGAATGTTTTTTGGGTTGACCTCTACAAATATTAATATGTGTTTTTCATACTGATAGGAAATTCAAGATGGCTGCTGCTGCCAGACTTGCTAAAACATTGGACACAAATCAAACTTCTTCTTAAACTGTTAAGGTGATTGAAATAATTTGTAAATGGTCCTCTACAAAAGATTTTTTTTTTCAGAAAGGAAATTTCCAGATTACCACCATAGGAAGACTTAAAGACTTATTGTTTTACCCTATGGGAAATTTGTTTAAACTGTTCTATGAATTTTAGCTGTTCTTCTATGAACTTGATTTATCGTCTGAGGGATGGTATGATGGTCCTCAACCATAGTTAGTCTTTTCATTCCCATCAAAAATTCAAGATTGCAGCCTTAGACAGATAAAGTGCCAAATCCTTATAAATTCTGTTACTAACTGTTTTGTATATTTACAGGTAAACCATATTTAGGTAAGCCAAGTGACATGTGGGCTTTAGGTGTAGTGCTGTTTACAATGCTGTATGGACAGTTTCCCTTTTATGACAGTCAGCCTCAGGAATTGTTCAGAAAGATAAAGGCTGCTGAATTTACAGTTCCAAGGTACAAACTTAATTCCAAAACAGAACATATACTGTATTTCTTGTAAGTGCCCCAGCTGCTATAAGCACCCCCATGACCTTAATTTTGTTTGAAATCCTTAAGTTTCCCCTCAAACTCCTGCTGTAACAAACTTAACAAGATCAAAGAATTCTTAGAAAGAAGGACAATTTGATATTGAGAGACATTTAATGTAGGGGAGGGAAACTAGAATTCTCCATTTTGGGCTATTCTAAACTACAGAAACATAAAAACTAGACCTGATAGAAATTCAGATTTTGCTGATTCTAATAATTGCCCCATTTTTGTCTTGCCTGCGACTTTTAGTCATGGCAGCGTAAACTTTGTTGTAAGCTTTATATCTTTGAAACTTTTTGACCCAGGTTAACCAAATTTGGTGTGCAGGTAGTTCATGATATGAACTTGCCGATCAGTTATATGGCTTTCAAACTTGATCTCATTTCATCGTTCAATAACTTGGTAAAAAAATTTGAAAATCTGTTACAAGTTTTTACATTCAAGTCCATTTCTCAACAACTGTTATACCTAGACCCACCATATTTTGTCTGTAGGTAGGTCTTGGTGAGTACTTACCAGTCTGCTCAATGTCATTTGACCTTGACCTCATTTTCACAGTTGAATGGCTTTGCAAATTTCTTACACTTAAGTCCATTTCTCAACAACTGTCATACCAAGATTCATTTTATTAAGTCTATAGCTAGATCTTGGTGTGTACTTTTCAGTCTTTTATATGCCATTTGAACTTCACCTAATTTTCACAGTTAAGTCAATTTTTTTGTTTTGCCTTGGTCCACATTTGTTAGTCAGCAATTCCAATTTTCAGGTTAGACATTTCTGTGTCCACACTTGTTTTATTTTAATGCTGTTTTTTTCTCCATGACAAAGCCATCTTAATGAGCCACATGTGCCATGACCAATCTCATTCTGTCATTGAAAAATTCCCACACCCTAACTTTGGAAACTTTTTTATTCCTCATCCTATCAATTTTTTTTATGTCCCCACCATTTAGGTGTATTAAGTTTTAACCCTGTCGGTATGTCCATACGTCCATCAATTTTTGTCAAAAATTTCTAGGCTTATTTATGTCAGATTGATTTGATATTTAGGTGTGAGGCCTTATCAGGGTGAGTTGCATTGTGCATCCCATTTTCAGGTTACTGCAAGGGTTTTTTTGGAGCATTTACTGATTTTTTTTAAAGGTGTCAAACAGGTTAAAAAAACATTTTTGTAGGTGATAATGGTAAATTTTTATTTTCCATCTAAATTTGATGGGTTTTTTTCATTAGATTCTTCTCAATGAGACCTTTCAGTATTATGTAAACAAATTTTCTCTATCTCTTACTTTTTTGGGATAAAAAGGTCAAAGCAGGCAAATAAATCAATTTTGCATGATATGAAAAATTTTTATTTTTCATCAGATTTTGATGACCCCCATCAAAATCTGATGAAAAATAAAATTTTTCATATCATGCAAAATATTTCCATATCATTTCTTCAGATCAATTCGACAAAAGTTTTGAGGATAATAGGTGTCAAAATGATCATTGATCCAGTCATTTTACTCTAGCATTTTACTGTGCTTTTCAAAAGTTTCAAAGTTCATTTCCTTTGCCTTTTGTTAGTCAATATATGTGATCTTTCCTTCGAAACATTGAACAATAATGAATTTTTGGTATGTATATTTTCAGGATATTCATTTTCATCATCTTTTTTTGCAAAATTTATATTTGGGCATTCATATATGTTTAACACACATCATTTTAGTTTCCTATTAAGTTTTCCTACTAAATTGAGGCCCAGTGACTATATTTGATTGTTAGAACAGGGTGGGGTCAGTGGTTTCAGTTATTCAGTGCCTACTAGATCCCTCTGGCATGATGTAGATCCTTAGTTAGTTTAATTGGTTTTGGTCCAGTTTCAAACAAAATATTTCTAACTTTGCTCCTACATAAATGTTGAATATTTTGCTAAGATTAATAGATGGCCTCTTAAAATGTGGAATTAGTTGGGCCCTTTTAGGTTCATTAGAGCCTCTGGTTATAGGAATGGGATAATTAAGTGAAGTCATTTTTCATATATCCTGTTAGAATTCATGATTAATCTGTTCATATATGCTGTAAAGTATCACTAATAACATGTAATAAAAAGTTAATTACCAGTATTAAACCACTTGTATTAATGGCTGAAAATTGATGCTATATAAAATAATTGAGTCATTTAAATTTGTCTTTGTTATTGTATTTTGGAAGTAGTTTATCCTTTTCTGGTATAACATTAAAAGAAACTCTGGTGTTTGAAATAAGATAATGTGTCGGTATGATTTTATTATTAGTGATAGTTTTTCAGCTTGTACGATTTTGTGAAACAGGACAGTATGCCTTTGTTCCATATATAATATGGTTGTACTCTAATGATGAGGGGTATCAGAAGGAGTCAACCAAAGGTCAGTTTCCATTTCTCTTTATATATATAAATCCAGTATGTGGCTGAAAATTTGCTGGAGTTGTTTTAGTCATTTCACCCTACAGTTTTAAAAAGAGATCTTGCACTTGTTAACATTTATAATGACACAGTTTTACATAACAGTGCCATCCTTAATAATGAGATTTATGTGCCTTTAAGTTGCAGAAGTGACACATAGGTGTTACTTTTTTGTAAGTTTTATATCACAGAAACTGTTTATTTGTCATTTAAACTCGACCTCATTTGGTTCATTGATTTTATAAAAACTTTTTCATATTTAAGGTGTCAAACCACTAATTCACCCCGAAAGTTAGGACACACGCAAAAATAGAGCTAAAAATACACAATATAGTCCCATTCAGTATGCCATATTTTCAAGAACAGTTGATGAATTTTAATAAGGGAAACTTTATTTGAAAGAATGATATATTGGGATGAATTTAAGCCCAGGTTTGATCAGTTTTAAGAGTGATTTTAAATTTGGCAGCATGTTCCAACAACGCGTCACTAACCAAGCTTTCCAGGAAGTACAATTGCGTTTTTTAACAGGGGGACAGCGTTTCACTAGAAGATTTTAAACCTATTATGATATTTTGTGGGATGATAGCCAAGACATGTAGGAATCGGTGTATATATGGTCTTTGTCAAGTTAAAGTTAAGGTAAAAGTGCTAGACGAATTTCAACATTCTCAAATTAGTTGAAAATGTTAAAGAAATGAATTAGTGTTTTTTCTCCTTAAGTTCATTATTTGAATTGTAAAAAAATGTAGCATATAAAAATAGGAAATGTGGTATGTTTAATTGGGTCCAGCCTTAGTCTAGTCATGCAGTGATGCCAATTCTGGTGAACAGGGTGTCCATTAAGCACTTATAAAATGAATTATTCACTGGTTAACCTTAAAATTGTACAAAGTATCACAAACAGTAAACAACCATCATCATTACATATAGACCACCTCACCAAAGTTTATCGTAACCCCTTCACATGTTTCAACACAACTTTGTTGATGTTAGGGTATCTTTCAATAGATTCTGATTATATTAACCTTCTTATCTTACAGTGCTTTGATTCTTCTAACTTTTGTGTTTATATTTGTTAATCTAAGTAGATGTAAGTTTATCTTGACTTTCTCTATGAACTTGTTAACCACTTTCATCTTATTTTCACTTACTTTTTTTTAAGTTGCTTCATCTTGGTTGGTCATACCACTGAAGGGTTGATAAGTAAGAAGTCAAATTTTATGTTTCTTATAGGATTGATCTTTTGTTAATTTTAAGTTTCAGGTCCATTTGTTGTTTTATATTTTTGTTTTTTATGATTGCCAAAGTGAGGCTTCTTGAACTTCAGTGAAATTTATAGCTTGTCTGAAGTGTAGAACATGCATGGTTTTAATATAACAGTTGTTTTCTCAGCATAGCTGTGTTGATTTTCTTCACAATATCTGTATTTTTTGCTTGTTTCCTTGCTTTGACTTTGAGAATAGAGCTAGTTTTTATTTCCTCTGTTTCATTGTGTTTGAACATTTAACAAGTTGTGATGGCATATCCAAATTCCAACTTATCTAAAACATATAAATAATCAGCTAGGATGCAATCTTTGGTGTCATTCTAGTAAATATTTCCTTGTTTGTAATTGATATGGTTGGAATAATGCTGATGTGGTGTTAAACATTAATCAGTCAATCAAAATGACACTGCAAATAAAGTTAGAAAAAAATTCAACTGGGAAAAATCAACAGAAAGCACTGTGGTTAGAAAGCTTACTTGAGCAAGCACAACACTAGATTGATTAATATGGTTCCATAAAAATCCAAAGCTAAATATTACTGTTGAATCTTATCCTACTGACCAGTTATCAAGTCAAATAAACTTAATAACTAGATTTTCATCCACCTCTTCAGATAAAAGTGGGGTCGGTTGGAGGATTTTATTTTTTATTTTTTTATCTCACAGATATTTCCTACAAACAACCTTATACGATTATTTAATGTGTATAAATAACATAATTAAATGTATGTAATTTGTGCTTAACTTTACAAAGATATGCAGTAATATCTATCAAACCAAGACCAGACCAGAATTGGACACAGAAATTCTTGGAATTCTTACTATTAACAAACAATTTAAAAATTGCCCTGGCCCCAAATTTTTTTTCAAGGGGTGGGTGGGAAAGAAAATCTAGCAATTATTTTAATTGGCCTAAATTTTATCACAAAGTGTAAAGAGTAAAATGATAGGAAAACCTTACAGCAAAGGCCAAACACTTAAACATTTATCGATAAAATAAATTAACATTGGCTAGAAAGTAATCTAAAGGTATGAAATAATTTTGGGCCAAAATACTCTTCAGGTTTTTCAATGTACCAATTTTTGTCAATTCCGTAACAAAATTATGGACAAGAATGTTGTGTAGAGTTTCATGATACACTTAAGGACTTATACTCTGCCAGTAGATGTTCCAAACTAACTATATCCACATACCACAACATATCAACCATATTAGTATTTTGGAAAATGTAGAGATTTTTATGCCCCGCCTGCAAGGCAGGCCGGGCATATAGTTCATCGGTCTGTGGGTCTGTCCGTCCATCCGTCCGTCCGTCCGTCCCAAAAGGTTTAAGGAAGTTTTTCAAGAAGGAGTTGTGATATCATTATAAAATCTTGTATATGGATAGC
>JARWCS010349840.1:0-11116 GCA_034783895.1 Geukensia demissa
TTATGGTGGAGTATATTGCTAATGTTAATGGCATCCAGACCCTTGTTTGCAAAATCTACCTTAAAGAAATGACGTTGAAATACATATTAAATGTGAATCAACCAACTCTTTGAAAAAGAAAGTTTTTTTCGGAATTTTTTTATTTTTCAAAACATATATATCGCCGAGTTGTCTATATCCTCTTTATCCACGGTTTTCCGGGCCCCATAGCTAGACTCTACTGGATGATTCATAAAACTAAAGATCATAAGACGCTGCGTTGACTACGCAGACCTCACACTAAGTCTAAAACTCATGGGGGAGGGGGTACTTAGCAATTGTACAGGTAATGGTGTGGATATCTACCCCAAACATTTTCCTTAATTAAAAACTGCATACCTTTTCATATAATGAATAGAAAAAGGCCACCCAAACATATATTGCGAGATAGAAAATGTCATTCATACTATCAATTGTGTGAATTTACGTGCCTGTACCAAGGGCTGACAAAAAACAGCGGGCCTGGGAAAATTTTGTTGTGCCCCTTGAAAGAAAAAAATATATAAAACAACAAGACAAAAAAGACCAACACATGACAGGACAAATCACAATTGGAAAATCAAAGTCATCTCATTCAAGCTTCGTTTTCAACTGGTCTTACTGTTTGTAGAGTAAGTCAAGGTATGAAGCTTACGTTCCATTTTCTGTAAAATTCAAAAGATTTCAAGATTCCTGGAAGATGTGTTAAACATATCACGCATATAGTGTCGTGTTTGTCCCACTTAATATTTGTACCTACGTTTTCCATCTTTTAAAGCAAAACAATATCGAGACAAAAACAAACTTCAGATGACATTTCTAATAAATAAAAAAAAATATCGACCAAGAGATAGAAATTATTATCTTTTTTATTCCATTTAAATCAGCAGCTGGAAAACAATAAAAACCTACATTTGATAAAAAATAAAATGAATTTTAAAACTGAAATAAATCGTTTAAGGCAAATAAATATAGCCATGTAGAAGATTTCGTTTTATTGGCACACAGGCTATCATGAATACTCTTTTCTGGTGCTTTTGCCAAACCAGCGAACTTTATCGCATTTTATCAAATTGGTGAACAATCATATTGATTTGTTAAGTCTCTACTACTAAAATGTATTTATTTCTTAAATAAATGTATAAATAGAAATCAAAACTAATTATGGACATAAATAGCTGATTACATTTCATTTTCCAAATCAACCCCGATGTAATCCCTCGACCCATATCGTCCCTCTGGCTGAAGCCCTGGGGGTCTCGGGATGATACCTGGGTTTATATGAAAATTGACATGTAATAATCTATAAATATCAGATTAATTTAACAACCAGTAGTCCTATTGGTTTCATGAAATCTATTGCAAAAAAACAAGGGAAAACCGAGGAACCAGCCAAGAAGGAGACAAGGGGTTTCCGGGAACAAAAAAAATTGAAAAACGACTGAAACAAACCACGGATAAATAGAAAATATAGAAACAGATAATGTGGTATGATTGTGTATGATACAGCCGTTTACGATGAATAAATTACAAACGTCCACAGATTGTCTTAAGGTCTTCAGCAATGGACTTGTATCAAAACCTTACGGAAAACGTTAAAGGGTTCCCAAACTTAAATGCGATGATATTCAAATGTAACTACAATCAATCGGTAAATTAGGTATACCTATAGACTCTTTAACACAAATGTTATTGGACAGCTTCCCTTGGATGAGAATATGTGTCAATTATTGTAGACCTTGAGGCTACAGGTAAAGAGCATTTGTTTATATTTTAATGCACATAAAATTTAAAACGTGATTCGAAACGTATTGCATCTAGTAGTTTTCCATTTTGCTAGATTTGGATTTTAATTTTTTCGATATTTTGGATTTGAGTACTTATTTTACTATGTTTGGATCTCGGACCTCCTATGTTTTAATGCTACTGATGAGAGGTTACTCCTTGAACTGTACTTATAGCATATCAAAATTCACCATTTTATGAAATATTAGAACATGTTTTTCAAAAGACTGTTCGCATTCGAATGGCCACAAATTGTGCACCCGTACTTGCCGACTTGTTTTTGTACTTGTACGAAGCAGAATTCATCGAGGGACTTCTGCAAAATAACAAAAAGAAATTACCCAGATCGTTTGAATTCACTTTTCCCTGTACCGATGGTGTTTTGTCATTGAATAATCCTACTTTCAGTTAGAATCTCGACCAAATATATCCCAGCGAACTAGAAATTAAAGAGACCACAAAATCTGTTTCATACCTAGATTTATTGTTAGAAATTGACCAAGAGGGTGAACTTGTTTCTTAAAGGACAAGTTTCGTTAAGCTGCGTTTGTGGTCCAAGAATATGACATAGAAATAAAAATCCTGATACTTGTTGTCTATTTTTCCATATCGTTTGTATTGAAAAATGCTTATTAAAAGACAATCCAACAGTTTTATTTAGTTTAATTGGTTTTACAACGGTCACATGGCACAAATGAGTTGCTTTTATTGTGAAAATACTCAGAAATCACTTAATTTGATGCAATTTTGTCGATTTTGTCTGAAACTATTATAACAGTAATATCAGATTTTGTGAAAGATCGCACAAAAACATCACAACCAAACTTTGTGCAATTAAAGATCTATCAGTTGCATGTGTTTATTTAAAATATCTTGGTGAAGTTTTTGTGATGACATAATTGTCTTTTTTTAACAAAACACCTCCAAAAAGGAAATGTTACATTCTTGTTGAAATAGTCAAATATGTCCTCTTGTTTTATCAATATCATGAATATAATGTGACTTAAAGTTATGAATTAGTAAAAGACGGTTATTAAGTTTTACAAACTATTTAATAAAAATAGGGGTGGCGGGCGCTAGATTTCATAATTTACCCGAATTCTGAACACGAATAACATAATAACTATGCTCATCAAATGATGGTACTTTATCCTCGTGTTTTTCAGATTTTATTTTGCGGATTCCAAGCTCTTCGGTATTTTGTTTGTTTGTTTGAATTAACAACACTTACTATAACATTTTTAGTCATATTAACGAACTTTAGGCGGTAATCGACAAACTTTATACGTGAAAAACTTTTTTCCGGCTATTAATGAATATATGAATATATATTTTAATTTGGTGCTATTACATGCTATTCACCTTCCATCTATTATGTATTGCATGTTTGAAATTATTAGGAGACGCAAAGTTACGTAACAGTGAAATTAGGAACAAAATAAAGATTTAGTTCAAGGAAAATGCTGTGAATGTGGCGCTTAATACACATTACAAAGATTTAATCTGTAAAATTATATATTTTATAATGTAAGAGAACCAGTCCACTAATGAATAATGGACTTCCGTAAAATAAGATGCACACCATTAAAGGCTATTTTTCATTTCAATGTATTTCGCAATATCTAATATTTTTATCAAACTGCCTGACCACAGGGATCCACTGGCGCTTTAAACATATGATGTTTAGTTGAACGGACCCACAAGTCTGTATATAAAGGAATAAAGGTGACATCGAAGTCAGACCCATGAGAAAAATCGCGAGATTGTTTCTTAATTTATACCTATCAAATATTATTCGAACTTTGCTACTACATGTATATATTAAACACATTTTTAAAATATTTAAAACGTCGTTTCTTTACACGCGCTTAACAATACCTTGAATGTCTTGAATCCAAGTTTTGATCTGAAATAATGTAAGTCGCCCGGTCAGGATCGTCCAACTTAGACCAGTCAAAGGTTACATTCTCCCAACAATTGGTTATCTTCATTAAAGTACCTATTCTTTCTTTAATTTTTATCTTTGTGAATATTTTAGGTTGTTTGGCAGCATATTTGTCTCAGATCAACACTTTTGTGTCAAACGTGCCCGGTTAATAGTCATTTTCCGCATTATTTAGGTCACTGTAACCAAATGAAGCAAATTTAAAACTACATCGCAACTAAACTTTGATTCCAATGCAGTAAACACATTAATTAAGCGAACGAAGCTAGCTATCCAAGGGCAGAAATGTGGTTTAATTGGATGATTGTTGTATAACAATATAATGATGCCAAAAATCTTTGACCAAGTATTCTCGTGGAACGCAATTCTCGCTCCACGAGATTACATACAATATCAACGACGTTGTCGGAACGGACAAGACCCTGTTGCATAGGACACAATTTTAACGTCTTTTCCAGCTTTCCTTAGATTGCATTTTTTCCATGTAAACAAACTAGTGGGGCCAAGGTCACGCTGAAACTCAAAACGGACATTAAACTGCACATTAATAATTTAAATATATGAAGGGTTTTCAATGTGTATAACCTTTAGCATCCCCTATTATGAAAACTGGCACGTACATACATGTATAATTGCAAGTATGTTGACAATTAACAGAACAAATATGATATTTCACCTGCCAACGATGATTTGCTGTCTAGGACGTCCAAAAAAAAAAAAAAAAATTCAAACCCCTCCTCCCAACCATTACTGAAAAAACCCAATAAGGACCAAAACTGATTATGATCATTTATCAAGTTACCCTATATTGGAAAGGGAGATAAATTGTTATTTTTTTCAATTTTGCATATAAATGAGGTCTTATTTGTCCAGTTTGCATTGGATACCCAACTGCCCAATGGTCAAATCAAAACATAAGACAAGTTAAGGCTGTAGATAGTTTAAGGTGTTATGTATTTCAAACAGTTAAATAATGTGATTTTTGGAACTTTATGGCAAAAGTGTTCCCTCCTAGCCAAAAATATTCATATAATAAATTTTCATGACACTTCAATCGGACAGATTTTCTGAAAAAAGTCAACGTTCATAACAATATTTTTGCAGCTGATATAAAAAAAATGCCTTTCCAACGTGGTATAACATGTGGATATCGGTATCCGTATATGTTCATGTCAAATCCTTGAACATTTCTCTTTTACATTCTATTCAACGAAAAAGTAAAACCGTATATTAGAACCTGATGAAACACGGGATATCACAACCTACTTTTTACGGAAACGTGGTATTTAAAGCTCGGAAATTTAAAATTAATCCACAATTCATGTTAATAAACTTATTCGTAATGGATATCGCCACAGCATTACATGTATTATAAAATCTTTAAATATGGTTTTAAAAGGTACTAATATTGACTTTCTTGTTAATATCTTTTCTACTTCCTGTATGTATATTTTTACATTGGTATTTGTACAATCCCATGTTTTCATTGACTTCTAATGATATTTAAACACTAAATCCAATTCGACGTGTTTTTATTGACACCGTAGAAAAGGAAAACTTGGTTCCCTGATCGGTTGTTTTGGGGTTTTGAACTAGCAGACAGCAACTGCGAGTACTCTTTCGAGGTCGATACTTTAGTTGTTTCATGTATTAGTTTTAATTGTATTTGTTGTTGGTTTTCAGTATTGATCTCAAGTTTTAAATCCAATTTAATATGCCTGTCACAAGCCAGGAACTTGCCGTCCAATGGTTGTCGTTGTTTGAATAGTTTCACATTTTTTATTTTGGGGGCCTTTTACTGGTTCCTTTAAGGTATGGACTAATTGGTATATGGAATGTTCATTATTGAAGGTCGTAAAGGGACCTGTGGAAGTTTAAATTTGACTGTCATTTGATGGATTGCTATCTCATGGGCAGTCAATCCACATCTCCTATTTTATATTCATATGGAAATGACACATTATCTGCCTTTTTCCATATATTAGAACTTGGTAAAGATAATAATCAGAGTCATCTTTCTACTGAATGTTAATAAGGCAGTAAACAAATATTGCAAAAACTATATAGTACATTTATAATCATTAATCAAATATTGACCGTGCTTTTCAAAACATAATAATAAATCAAGTAATAGGCTTTCAAAACTCTTAAAAACATTCCCATAGCAACAATGCAAAGGGGATTTATTTTTCAAATCAACATCACCATTATCCATCTGTATGAAACTATTTCTGAGATACAATTAGATCAATGTTTTCATCGACAAAGCATATACACAACATAAAATTAGATTTTTAACAACCAGCATTCATAAGTTCTATTTACAAATACACTGAATAAAATTGGACTGTTTAAATTGATAAAAAGATATCATTAAAAAAGTCATGAATTTGAACCATCTTTTGTCCGAAGCATCACAGCACCAGTTGCTATAACTGGATAAAACTGACATCTCCAGTATCTCAGTCGAAATACTGTTACTGGCGAACTGTCTTAAGTGTCTGAAAAAACCACCAGATCAAGAATCAACACTTTAGCATATGCAGTTGCATGTAATAATTTTGTAGTCATTTGCTTGAAATCGTTGGAGTCATTTATAAATACAAGTAATCTACCAGATTTGTTTTCTTGACAATTCCCAATATATCATAAGGTTAAACGTGAACACAAAGAGACATACTTTTGCAATCGTAAACACGTTCGTTTGCGCAGGATGTTGTTGAGAGATGACAAGGATAAATTATTTTAACCTGAGGGAAAGAGTTTATCTGATTGAAAAAAAAGAAATATAGAAATATTGCCAGCCAAATTCTGATATAATGTCTTTGTTCATTAGTTGAAAACATATACAGCAATACTGTCTTTGTTTATTAAGTTATTATATAGTGAAATGTCAGTGTTTTCTATGACTTCCCAAACAGAACGCAGCTCACTTGTTAGCGATCCATTATAATCCAGAGGCCACTTGTAAGATTTCGTGTAATTACAAATCTCACTTTTTCAAAGCCACTAAAGTTTATCGGTTCCATCAGTTTTGAGACGTACTACCCGAGACTTTAACAACAG
The DNA here is from genome assembly GCA_034783895.1 of Geukensia demissa. NCBI lineage: Eukaryota > Metazoa > Mollusca > Bivalvia > Mytilida > Mytilidae > Geukensia > Geukensia demissa. The sequence continues at coordinate 6,815 of JARWCS010349840.1, forward strand.
GCTTCAGTTAGATCGATAGCGTTATATTAAGTGGAAAATTTAGATTTAGTTGTTGCTAATGAGATTGGTCGTGTAAAGATGTCACTCCATCAAATTATAGGATTCAATTGATAGTGTTAAATGTTATCTCTAAGGCACAATCTTGTTTTCAGTCGTTCATAACAACAGTCATCCCTCTTTGAACAATTCAATAACACAGTAAAATTTTAACACTACTGCTAATGTGTTTTTCTTAATTTCAAAGTTTAAATGGGATATCTTTCACAAGTTATTTGATATTGGAAAACCATGTTTTAACAGTCCTCGCGATCATTTGATAAATTTCTGTTTCTCATTAATGGAATGCGACATCCACTCTCGCTATACTAAAGAGTCGTGACCAGACATCTCTAATTATTTTGATGGTATCCAACTCTATTCAGAGCTTGATAATTTCTACAAATCTCTGTTCCTATGAGACTTTTGCATCCTTTGTGACGAAATAGTAACAGTATTAAGTTTGTGAAAGAGTCTATGAAGGCGTTTTAATGATGATGTATTTTGGTCATTAGAAACTATTACTGCCAATGTAATATAGGATATGTACTTTCTACTCTCGTATCTTAAAATTAGCAAATTTCATGTCATTTTGAAAGATGAGGTATAAATGCACAATGTTGGTAAAATATTCATTGGTGACTTGGTTCAAAGGTCTATGCAATATTACACATTTTATAGGACATTGTTCAATGGCTATTTTGGTAATCAGTACTGCTGTCTAAAGATTATTCCTCTTTGACAGGATTTCTGTGCTTTCCGTTGTGAAATAATCTACCACCGACATAACGCATGTTTTAATTTGCACAGAATATCAGCAAAGGACAAGGTACAATAGGGCTACTTTTTTGCCCTAAAATTTTGCCAAAATTTCAATGTGTTACAAGTAAAGTAATACATGGATAAAATCAAGAAATGAAGAAATCATGTTAAATATGCCATTGATTTTTCTGTCCTGCATTGTGAATAACAGCCAAACTTGTACTATTTTCTAGTTTTCTTCTACTTAGTGCAAGCCGACATTTGTCAAGTTTTAAGTACAGAAACTATACAGCACATCTTTGTTCAGTCATGATAGTTCTATACCTTGTGTATAATATAAAAATACATAACATAGACTGAACACAGCTGTGCTCTATATTGTATGAACCCAAAACTGGCTAAATGTGATAGCTTTTCTTGAAATTGCTGAAAAAATAAAAAATAAAAATACCGCAAGCTCTTTGCTATAATTCAAATTTAAATTCAAAATGGTGTATTTGTTTGATGTAGCTATAACAATTTTATTTATATGTTTTGGATTGTCGAAGACTGAATTTTCTTTATCCTATGTAATTAAGTTGTTGATAATAAATAATCAAAAGATGACGCGTCACAAACAGCAGGAAACATGAACTGAATTGTCTAGACCACTCCATTTCATCACAGCAAATAGGGAAAAATAATTTTACTAATAGCCTCAAAAATCATTGACAAACACAGTTTGGACATGATTCGAAGTGTAGCAAATATTTCCGTTCGACTAATTTTGTACAAAATGAATTGAGTCTTGACAAGGCTGTCTATTCTAAATAGTTGTGACGTTCTATGACGAGTATTCATCACCTAGGTTTTTCTCCTTACATCGTCAAATAAATGCATTTTTACAACATGACATGTAAAGATTATTGTTAGAAAATGTGATCACGACTTTAATTGGGTGTTTCTTGCAAGACATTTGATTTAATCACGATTTTTGACGATTAAATAATAAGTAATACTTATCTCGCGTTGATAAGAGTACTGATTTTTCGGGAAATCATTCTGTGCTTACTTAAAGTAAATGCGAGCATTTGATACAGAGTGCCTCTTATTCATTGGTTCATATTTGTTGTTGTTTTGGCACTTCTGTAGATAAATTGGGATATTTTGTTGCAGTACCTTTTTTGATTTTTGCCTTATACTTAGTTACGATAAAAGGGAAGCTGCAACCCTCTTCAAATGTCCCAAGTTATGAGTATGGTACTGTACCGTTGTTTTATTGTTATAAATGTACTTATGCTCTTACATGTTCTTATTTATATTAGGATACTGGGATATATGTTGAAAAGATACGGTTTACATCTTTTCAAACATTGTTATTTGTAAAATTCCGTGATTGCGATTTTTATATTTGGATTATTTGCGTTCATTATGTCATGAATTCTATATTTCATTTTGGTTCTTGAATGTAACTAGAAATTCATAAAACTTTTACTGATCTTGCTAGTTTTGGCCCCTAGCGTGTCTGATGAAGGTAAATCCAGAGAAAACGTTTTACACGCAGTTTAAAACTTTTGAATATTTGTTGTTAAAGTAGTTAAGAAGTGGATCGTGTCTTTCTGTGATATATTCCATGTACTTTCTCTTAAATATTATAAACATTACGGATTTTGTTTGTCATTTTACACGTGCACTTTTGATTTGTTTGGGAAAGGACTAAATTCGGCAAGGACCTTATTTGGTCCCCAAAATCAAGGTTTGTCAAATCAATTGAAAACATGGTCAGAATGAATCAGAAGATAATCAAATAATTGAAATCAATGATATTTGCAACAATTTTCGCAAGATTATGAAAAACGTGGTCGTGAAAGGTTAGTGAAACCTAGCAATTTTGTCAAATACTGTATTTGGCAGAGATAATATAAAGTACATACCTCTACCACCTTAATTTTTGTATACAATGTATATTCTGTATAGTATCAAGACAAGAAAAGGCTAAATAAAACAGGTTGGTAGCCCTATACCCTCATAGTTTTCTGACTCGAAAACTGACTAAAAATAAAACTAAATTTAACGAATATTGAGTGAGGCCACAGACCTTCTTGGCCTATAAAAACTAATATCGGCTGATACAAATGACTATAATTGTTTCGTTACATTTGTGATATCGTTTGATTACAAACAATAATTCAGTTGACTTTGGAAGGGACAGCGAAAGTGGATGAAGTCAACATTGTTTGGTTAAACATGTTAAAAAAAATACTTACTTTCTGAAAATGAAATTTGAAATAAAGCGAAAGTGAAAGAAGTCCAGATTGATTTTAATCTAACAGGAATAGCAACTGACAACTATTATGTAATAATGTAGTATATATATCAAGGAAGAATGAAGGCCAAACCATCTCAATGCTTTGTTTTATGAGTGGTGTTTTCACGAAGGCTTGGAAAAAGAAACAAAGAATGGCTTTAATATCACATACTTTTAACCATCAGGTTGTCAAACAAGGTTGTGAAACAGGAACAAAAAACATTTAGAAATCATCAACCACGTTTAGTTATTTTGTATCTGACATCAACAATTATGAATTATATCGCTTTAAAACACTAAATACCCTTAATCTGATTCAATCTTAAAGTTCATATCTTTAGATTGTCAAAACTGCACGGAAAGCTCCTGAAAAACAATTAAAGCTAGAAAATGATCATTACATACAATCTTATAAGATAGTGATGAATGAAACAAGGATTTTAATTTGACAATGATTAATGCATAGAAGAACTTATTTTATTTTCCTAATCGTTTATATTTAGTTAGCATTCAGTTAAAACATTTAGGGACTGTTGTTGGCTACGAAAACATGGAAAGAACTTGCACCAATTATACAATTAAAGAAATTCTCTTTCTTTTGGGGTCCATATTTGTCATCAGTATCAAAAATAAGGATTATTAAGATAGAGAGGATTATTTCGAAACTAATTGCCTGTAATAAAATATAAGCTAGGTTCATGGCGTAAACCTTGGCTATCATTGTCTGTATAATGTAGCGTGTAATTACCGATGGTAATTTTTGTATTTTGTATGCTTTCATCACATAGTTGTCAGATATGGCAGTAGAGTCAGCATTATCATCGCTTGAAACTTTCTCTATCATCTGGAAATATGTTAAATAACGAAGAATGTAAGACACAGAATAATTTATCTTGTTCACTGACAACAAATATTTTTAAAAACATCTGATAGTGACAACAGTGCATTAATAACATCATGTACATATCCATAATAAATAAACAAATAATCAAAACAAATATCGAATGCAACAACAAAGAAAAAGGTTAATTATGTAGTCGGTTCCGTGTTATTGGGTACTCCTTGCAAAGATGACTCTACTCTGAAAAATTAAACGTATACTAGGCAAGTCGCCCGCTGCTGGATAGTGAAAAAATATATTGGATAATAACCCGTGCAAGGGGTTACGTTCGCCTTGGTTTAAAGGGGTTGAATAATCAGGAGACAGATATTACAGG
>JARWCS010349850.1:0-11115 GCA_034783895.1 Geukensia demissa
CCACAATTCCTGACTTAGGACAGGCACATGAGATATGTAGTGGGTTTAAATTAGTGGTCTGGGTACCCAACCTTCCCCCAACAAGTGGTCAAAGAAAAAAAAAGCAATGAACTATAAAAATCAAACAGATTGTTTTGATTGTTTACACAAATTTTATCCTTGCTTTTGCTCAGAAACAAATTGATGTGTAAAACAACTTTGAAGTTCCATCCAGTTCCAAGTTACATTTTCATGATTTTATTTGTTTCTCTAAGATGAAATAATTCTTTGCTCTTCAGCAATACATGTTAACTGCTTGTTTCATTTATTTAATTAGTTGAGGTGCTATCAGAGAGGCTACTAAATGAGAATGTATGGTTGTTAGTAAATCAAAGAATATATACAAATCTTCCTGTGTAAATTTTAGATAACAATCGTTAATTGTGTAACATGTTGAACTTCCCTATTCCTCACAGATCATGATTTAAAAGTAGAATTTATGATTTGACGTTTGTTGAATTAAGTTTTTGCCTGCATCACCACCCAGGTGATACATGTATACCACTCTGTTTTTCCATTCATCACACCAACAAAGGATTATCCAGACTTTGGACATTGACCTCAATTAGATTGAAGATATGCACCTCCAATTCTAGACAGATTTGAATGATTTGTTTCAATTTACCCATATGTGAATAAGATATTTGTGGAAATGAATGTGAAATTGTACTTATTGTTATTTTTGTTAACAAGGGGATGCTGTTTCTGGCAGTGGTGTTTCCGTTGTCCTTAGCCATTTATATTTTGTAAAGCAGTTGCATCTCTATGACTACAATCTGAACCTTTAAATTCAAATTGAAATTCTTTATTGAACCTTATCACAGAGCCTAAACCTGTGTAACAAATCAATAACATGCACTCACATGATATTCTAGTGGTCCTTGGCCACTATATTTGGTATGTAGTTTCCTTTTAATGAGTAAAACACCAACAACTGTTTACTTGACCCTCTTTTCCCCCATTTATGGGTAAGTCGTCATGTTAAGTTTTCTGTATTTAAGTTAATCATGTTCCAGTTAGTATATATTCTTGACATTTGGCATGCAGTTACATCTTTATGAGTCATCTCAACCTCTTGAAGTCCCCCCCCCCCTCAATGGTCATGCAAGAACAGTCATAAGTTATTATGCTCCCTCCTTTAGGCAACTGGGGCATAGAGTTTTACCCCTGTCTGTACATATACATCAGTTAATTTTCTTCAAAGATTTCTCCGGTAATGTATGTTGGATTGACCTGATATTTGGTCAGAAGCATCATCAGGATGAGTTGTACTGTGTCTCCCCTTACTGTCCCGTCATATTTCCACTTCCTGTTTTCTGAGACAAGGAAATCCATGTCCCATTGACACCTTTTCTTTATGTTTGCATAAAATTTACTTCACCATGTTTCAGTGGTCTTAGACCCATGATTTGGATGTGCAACTCTTTATCAGTGAGTCCAGGCTGAACCCCAACCCATTGCATGGCCCGCCCCCTCTTACATGAATAAGTTTTTAAGTTTATCCTTTACTGTTCCAAGGGTTTTTGTTCCATAATATTAATATTTATGAGTACAGCCTAGAGCTAAAGATATATAAACTACATGTTGAAATTTATCCTGGATATATAAAATCGGATTATCACCATGTTGATACTATATATAGACATGTCCCTACAGCAAAGAGTTGATACCACAATACAAACAGTTTGCAGTGACAGTCCAGATTTTAATTAAGCATCATGATAGATTATATCATACAAACAGAAACTAACAAAACATGATAGACTTTAGATCCTCAGGTTGATTATTCATCAACAGCCATTCACTAATAACAATGCTATATTTATGTTAATTTATCATTAATTCCTGAATTTTTTTTATGTCCCCGCCTTTATGTGACGTCAGTACGTACAATGTTCCTAAATATGTCCGTCCATTTTTGTCTAAGATTTCTCAGCTTGTGTATGTTTTATAATTTATTTTTCATGTTGTTGTTTAATTAGTTCAGATATGACAATACAGTAGAGCCACAGCAAACATATTTTTGGTTTTTACAGTTATGTATTGAAAAAATTGTGGGGAATTTAGTTTCTCACTATACATATTGTTAAAATTAAAGCAAAAAGTACCCCCAAAAAGAGTATTAATTGGTTTTATTTTAGTTTTGCATTTTTCTAATTAACAAGTTTTGGAGCAATAAAAGTAAACAACATCAACATTACATTTCTGTTCCTTAGCCAAGTTTTAATTCCGAAGGAATTTTTTGACCTACTTTTTGTAAGGAAAAAACTGCAGTAGAGTTTATTTATTGTGTTATGAGTTTTGTCGAGGACACTGCTGTGCCCACATATAATACATTTTTTAAACGTTCCATCCAAAATATTCAAGTGTGTTTAGAAAATGTGATGCCTTTACACCACATTCCTATGTACATTGCATACTTTCAGCTGATGTGCATTATCCAAATTGTATGTATGACCTGTTTCCAATAATTAATTTTAGCTGAAACTTATTGTGTTGACGTGTGCATGTAACAGTCTTTTCTGAAACATATTAAAAACATTTTTGATGGCCATCCTAAGACTGAATATATACCATCCATCAATATGGTATTTTTGTATTTCAGTGGCAGAACCAGGAGCAGGGTTTGATTCCAAAGGACTTGGGCTAAGGGCTCAAAAGAAACTGCTTGGTAAAATGTCTAGTAAGAAGATTGCAAAGCATTTTATTGATGATACAACGAGTGAGGTCTTAGACAAAGCTTATCTCATCATAAAGGACTTCAAAAGCAAGGACGAAGGGAAGAAAATCCTGAAATATATCATCAAAACAGTTATAAAAGTTGGAATTCTCTATAGGAATGATCAATTCAATGCTGACGAATTAAAAGTTGTTGATACATTTAAATCTAAATTCCATTCCCTTGCAATGACTGTTGTGAGTTTCCATGAGGTTGACTTTACATATGACAAAGGATTCCTCAAGTCTAGTATAGAGGAATGTAGACAGTTGCTACAAAGTATTATTGGACGACATCTCACAGACAAGTCCAAAAACCGTGCTGATACAGTCTTCAACTTCTTCAACAGTGAGGAACTAATGGATGAAATCTTTAATCCTAGCGGGAAATATAAATCAGAAATGGACGTTATAGCAGGAAATATGCATAAAATGATGGATGAGGGGAATTTATAATGACAGTATTTATATGCAATAATTATGAAATGTCCTTAAATGTATTTACGGCAGCATTCCATTGGCCACAAATGTTAGTTTGCTTCATAGTCATATGAAAATTTTTTGTAATGTTAAAGATTTTTCTGTTTCTGTTAAAAAATCACATTTAGAGCTAAATGAGTCCATTGTGAAACCCAATCTTATAAAGGTATTTCACTACTTTGTAGCACTCAATTGATATCCATAACAATGGTTGAAGAAGAAATCACCTTTACAGATTAAAAGCAGTGTTTTGTAGAAAATCCTGTTCAAATGGTAAAAAAGGGTAATAATAGTTTAGATTAAGGGAAAACACAATGTAACCATTCCATGAGCCTGCTTTGAAAAGTTTGATTTTATTTAAATATTTTGTTGGAGTTGTTTCCATTTGCAGGTAGCACAGCAAGATCTATAGGAAGAATAAGGATAAAAAACAGATTTATCCCTATACATTTGGTTTCTATAGTGAACATTTTACAAATGATCTTTATCTTCCATAGTTTGATGCAAACTCCAAATAAACTATTTATGAAAGTGTCCAAATAAAACCCACTAATAAGATTCAGTGAAGTCTGCTTGAAAAGTTTATTTTATCAGTTCAGTAAATAAAAACATGTAATGTCAGACAAAAACAATCAGTATGTCTGCCCAAATGTCATATAATTATTCCCCACTATGTTTTTATTTTTCTAGAAATTTCTATTGCCGCAATGCTTTTATTTTCCAGAAATTTCTGTCCACTCTGTATGGTTGTCATATTCATATTCAGATTGATTTGATAATACTTTTCCAGACTGACAAAATTTTATGATGTCGATCCCAACCAAAATAGGTAGTCATTTTGCAATATTGAGAAGTTTCTAGTTGACATGGAATCCTGAGGCAAAGCCCACACACTTCAGACTGTAACTTCAAGTAATTGAGAAAAACTTATTTGTTGAGGTCTAACATATGGAGCAGCCCTAAGTCTGTGACAAAACAGTCATTCATTGGTTTCTGAGCATTACTTAAAGACCAAATAACAGCCCACCCAACCCTGAAAATGCCACTCTAGTGACTTTTTGACAGCTTTTTTTGCTGTTCTGAATGTGATCTTTCATTTTGTACTTTTTTTCTGATGTTTTATCCCTTCACCTTGGACATTTTACATTTATTTGCATTTTGCATGGTGTAAACATGCATTGTATTTATTCCTTTTGAACTTTACACAACTTTTAGGGTTAAAAACCCATTTTTAAAAATGTTTATATATGAATATAAAAGGATGTTTTCTTGTGAAGAAATTCATTTTATATTTGAATATAAAATGGTGTTTTCTTATGAAGCAATTCTTTTTTTTTTGCAAATTTTGCTTCCAAACTTGATGAAAAATCTGGATTTTCAAGAATAGGCATATTTTATGCATTTTTTGAATTTTTATTCTGATAACTCTTGTGTTCATCTGCATACTACCATTGCTGAGTCAACTGCAAGACATAGCCTTGTCCACAAATTTTAATTAAATAGACTGTTTCTTCATTACATTTCAGTCTAATAGGTTATTATAAGAGTGCATATAAAAGAATCAGGGATATGTTCCATGACTGTAAGAAATCCTGTCTTTCCCCGTGTGAACTGAAACCTAACAAGGAAAAAGATGTAGAGATTCTTACAAGAGCCGAAGATATTTATTAGTCTTTAATACCCCCAAGTGTAGAATCTATTACTTCCTTTAAATGTACAAACATATTTAACTTGACAGTTTTGCCTGGAAATTTGACATCTTTTACCATAATGTGTTTAACAGCAGTTACCAACAATTATGACATTAAAAATAGTAATTTTTCATTAGATTATCAGGTGTGGGAGACATGTTCATGTGACCATGTCTCCCATGAGCACAAAAACCAAGAATGTTTCAAAAGTTTTGCAAAAGCAGTGATGTAGTGTGTAGATCTAACTGGGCATAACAAAAACGTTTTTATGTGAAATTTCCAAGGTGTTTTGACTAATAGTAAAGACTGCAAACTTTGGTCAAGTTTATAGTTTGCTTTTTCCATTGTTTTGAGACTGTCTGCTCAGAATTATGATTTAAAATCCATAGTACTTTAGCCATTTTTGTCTCTCCTGCAACTTTGAAGCAAGATATAGATGTTTTTCCCTGGTGATGCTGGTGGTGTAAACTTTTTTGTAAGCTTTATATGTCTAAAACTGTTTGACCCAGGTTAACCAAATTTGGTATGCAGGTAGACAATTATACATCATTTGACCTTGACCTCATTTTCATGGGTCAATAACTTTGTAAAAAAATTTGAAAATCTGCAAAAAAATTTTACATTCAAGTCCATTTCTCATGGATGAGTGACTGTCAATTTTGCGACAAGTTTTCACATTCAAGTCTATTTCTCAACATCTGTAGTAGCTATGTCCACCATATTTGGTCTGTAGTTTGATTTTGGTGAGTACTTGTCAGTCTGCTAAATGACATTGACCTTGACATCATTTTCATGGTTTAATGACTTAGTAATTTTTTCATGCTCAAGTCCAGTTATACCTAGACACATCATAATAAGTCTGTAGTTAGATTTTGATGGGTACCTGCCAGTCTGCTCTATGTTATTTGACCTTGATGTTGACCTCATTTTCACACTCTTGTCAACTTTTTGTTTTGCCTCGGTCCACATTTGTTAGTTGCAGGCGAGACATTTCTGTGTCCACACTTGTGTTATACCTTGATCTTTCTTGATACATACACAAAAAAAATTGTGGGAAATTTGTTGGTGAATGTTGAGAGAAGGGCATGGTGATGTAAGAGTTGTTTTGTTGTTACACTGAGATTTTGTTACTTGTTTTCTCACCCTGGCTTGTTACTTATATATTTCTGGTGCTATTTTACATGTGGCCAAAATGTATGTTCTTTTCTTGTGATATTACCTTTTTGGAAAACAATTGTGATATATTATTCTTATAATTTTGCAAAGTTTTACATTTTCTGTAGAACAATTTGAAAGCACAACTTTTATATTTCTGAAAAGTCTTTATGAAGAAAAAAGTAAAGTGATAGGTTGTTTGGCCCTCTCTAAAATAAAAATTGATTATAGGACAAAATTTCATGATTTTAAGAACTTTGCACAAAATTAGAGCTTTGTCATATCAATTTGAATTTTTTCTTCAAATATTTGTGATTTTAATGCAAGCCTGTAGGTAAAAAAATAAAACTGTCTCATGTAATATTGATGAGTATGATCTTGGAGCTAAGTAATTCTGATAATTTTTGCATGACCTGAAAGTGTGCCTTTTCTTTAATTTACTATTGTTAAAATTCAGTATTATCAAAAACTTTTGTTATACAATCTATTCTATTTACTTAATATCGTTTAATTTTCAAAGATCAAATAAAAAAGTTTCATATTGTGGAAAACAAATGTTGTGTTCACATGTAATTGATTCAGGATATATTGTGTAAGTATTTTATTCATATGAAAAGTATTTGAAGTGCTTGAAATTTATTTTAAGAGTATCTCTTATGTGTTTATGTGGGAACATTTATTTTATTGAGTTAGGCTTAAATGTAAATATGGCTAATTTCATTTGGTATGACAACAAATCTGGCTATTTTGATTGACTTTAGTCTAGTTTATATATTTATACATTGCACAATGTATTATTTATTTCTACTTTTGTAAGAGAGTATTTGATAATGCTTGTATTTTAAGATTAAAATGTTTACAATTTCACATTAGCATTCAGATACACAATAGTAAAAGTAGAATACAGAAATCAGCATGTATGTATTAGGAAATCTACATGCACATATTTATCACTCTTGATAGATAATTGATATGGAAGATAATAGGAATAATAAAGTCATTTATTATAGTTGATCATGTGTCATTATGAGGTCAGTTAGGTGCTATGTGCTATAGTTTGTAAGTCAAATGTTTCTTGTTTGTTTTGTAGAATTTTGAATGTAGTTCATTTGTTAATTTTTAATTTAAAAAGTGGAGTTATTGCCCTTGGCTGTAGATACAATTTACAAGAGAAAGAGCAGATCAGGGGTGTAACTGACATTAAAAGCTAGCCATTTAGGTTAGATTTATTGATCATAATATCTGTTTTAACCTGACATCTGTAAATCTTTTTGTTAATTACTATAGAAGTAGAATTGTTTATATTAGGTTTGAAGAAAGCCACGCTTCTGTAGTTTTTTTCATCTTTGTATACACTAGTAAAGAGTTTTGTTTTGTTGGTTTATTTTCATTTGATTTCAAAGGTCATCATGGATCACTTTAAAGTTTATTTGTAGATGCATCTGTTTTTCCAGAAATATTAAATGTTTATATTTACATCAAATTTCTAATAACCCTGTGATTAATTCACATGAATAGAATACCTAGTTTTATGTTAATATTAGTTAAAATCCTTCTTATGAATTTGTTTTGGTGCTGCATTGACAGACAGTTTTCAGAAACACAAGAGCATTCATAAGAATTCTTTATGTAATCAAAAAAAAATTCAGAATTTAATGTCTACAAGAGGGTTCATTAGCTCAGCTTTCAATTGATTTCACTCTATGATTTAAATCTTTGTTATTTAGACAGTCATAATTCTGTTCCTTAATCAATCTAATGACAAATCAAAATTCTGTTAAATTATTGTTCCAATAATCAAAGTTCAATATCATTAAGACTGCTCACTGGACTTAAGTTTGACGTATCCGGACGACAAAAAACGACAGTCAAATACTCTTTAAATTTCTCAACAATTCAGGCAAAATTTTTAAATTCATGAAATGAAATTTTTCTGGAAAGTAAAATTCTCTGAAAATCTGTGTTAATAGTTTAAAGATTCACTATAGATTAATAGTTTTTTCCTAAGTTCACTGATTTTTGCTGAGGTCCTGACGTAAGTTTCTTCTGAATCTAGATCTTTTAATAGTCTCTTGGTTAACAATAGTCTGAATACCTTAATGAAGCCCTTGATGTTCAAGTCATTATCAAACAACCAAAGTCTGACTGTAATATTATGGTGTTTTCTCTTTTTTGAATAATAATAAATTTAACATTCAATTCATATTAAAAACAAATAATGACTTAAATAACAGTATGAATGTTGAAGGTTTTAGGGAGCTTCTAAATAAATTGTAACTAGGGAAATAGAATTACTTCACAATTAAAATCATTCCATTTAAAACAATTCATTGAGAACTGTGATATTGACCTTTTTACAGATATTTTTGTATAAAAGTGATTATAAAATCTCATACCAATGTTTGTTAGTGCCCAGAAACAGTACCTTACACTATCATTGGCCTTACCCATTGAATCTCATCTTACTTTTATAACAAACTTTTACAAATCTCATGCAAAATCATCATATGCAATGAATTTTTTCATATTTTACATTTTTTTAAATAATTTTGCTTGTTAGGGAAAAGCTGTAAATTTTAGGAATTCTTTTCACGTTTCATTAATGAAACAAAGCTCCATGTAACAATTAGACAAAATAAAACAGATGGCAGCAAAAAACACAATGCTTTATTTTGGAAAATGTTTGCCAACAGACATTACTGTTTAAGACTTTTTAAAAAGAAACTACCATTTTTATCATACATGTTGTCAGGTGGGGTTTTAGGGGTTTGTACAATTATTTAGTTTGTAATATTAATAGAAAAAAGGGGATATGAAGTAAATATTCATGACACAAAAATCTCATATGTTCAAGAAAATTCCAAGCAAAGGAACAGCGCTTTGACTGCTGTTCTTCATCTCAAATTCACAGTGAGGCCTTCAACATGGAGTGAAAACTCGCACCTCACTGTAAGTTCAAGAAGTTGGACTGACGATCCCAAATTAAACTCCATCTGAATCAACCTGGATATTGTATTAAATTATTTTCTTACTATCAGTGTAGTTATTTCCCCTATATGCATTTTTATACATACTACTAAAAGATCCAAATCACTATATGTGTCAGGTTTTTCAAAATATAATTGAAGTACATTATTAAAATTTCATGCATAAAAAATTAATGTAGCACCGAGTGCCTGAATCATACACGGAATACACTACTTAACCAATTACTAATGGACACACAACAATGGAGACATAAGTCGTCAAAGTGACTACAGGGTAACTGACAAATTAATTTATATAAGTGTATTATGGATTTCTACTAAGGTATTTTCCCATATCGACGAACACAGCTTTTACAGTTAGGGGGAGAATTTCCTCGACTGCCAGTATTGTTAAATTGTAATTTTGTGTAGACATTAAAAACACGGAAGAAATATGGAAATTTCAGTTAGAACATTTGATTTTTTTATGAATTTGTATACAAAAAAGTTGTTTTGTATTTCCACCCTGCAAGCAATAATTAAAAATAATTTTTCTATATAATTTTGATATAAAGGATTATTTATGTATATTGTTATATGATATTATACATTCAAAGAAAATAAATATGTATACAACTTATCATGATATTGCTGTTTTATTTACTATAGGTATTATGCAGTGAACCCTCTGTATAGACATATTCATAACAACAGAAAATTCCCTTTAATGACACAAATAATATAGTTTTATAGTAAATTCTTTCTCACAGCAGTCTCATAATTTTATGCAAAGCCTGGCAGATTGTTACATTAGAATATCATACATGTATTTGGTGGTCTGTAGTCACAGTAATAATCTTATTGAGATGGCCTGTAGTCACAGCAATAATCTTATTGGGTTGGCCTTTAGCTTATTGAGATGGCCTGTATTCATAGCAATGATCTCATTGGTTGGCCTGTGGTGGCAGCAGTGGGTCTTATTTGGATGGCAAGTAGTCACAACAATGATCTTATTGGGATTGCCTGTAGTTACAGCATTAGTTTTATTGGTTGGCCTGTTGTCACATCAATACTTTTATTTGGATGGCCTGAAGATACAACAATGATCTTATTGGGTTGGCCTGTAGTCACAACAATAATCTTATTTGGTTGACCTGTAGTCACAGCATTGATCATATTGGGGTGGCCTGTAGATATGGAATTAATCTTATTGGGTTGGCCTTTAGTCACTGCAATAATCCATTTGGTTGGCCTGTAGTCACAGCAATAATCTCATTTGAATGGCCTGTAATCACAATTATGATATTATTGGGTTGGATGGCCTGAAAATATAGCAATGATCTTATTGGGTTGGCCTGTAGTCACAGTAAAAATCTTATTTGGTTGATCTGTAGTCACAGCAATAATCTCATTTGGATGGACTGTAATCACAACTATGATATTGGGTTGGCCTGTAGTCACCACAATAATCTTACTGGGTTGGTGTGTAGTCACAACAATGATCTTATCTGGGTGGCATATAGTCACAGCAATGATTTTATTGGGTTGGCCTGCAGTCACAGCAATAATCTTATTTGGATGGTCTGTAATCACAGCAATGGTCTTATTGCATTAGCCTGTAGTCACAACAATGGTCTTATTTGGATAGCCTGAAGTCACAGCAATGATATTATTGGGTTGGCCTGTACTCACAGCAATAGTCTTATTGGGTTGGCCTGTAATTTCAGCAATGATCTTATTTGGGTGGCCTGTAGTCACAGCAATGATCTTATTGGGTTGGCCTGTAGTCACAGCAATGATATTATTTGGCTGGCCTGTACTCAAAGCAATAGTCTTATTGGGTTGGCCTGTAATTTCAGTAATGATCTTATTGTGATGGCCTGTAGTCATATCAATAATCTTATTGGGTTGGCCTGAAGTCACAGCAATGATATTATTTGGCTGGCCTGTACTCACAGCAATAGTCTTATTGGGTTGGCCTGTAATTTTAGCAATGATCTTATTTGGGTGGCCTGTAGTCACAGCAATGATCTTATTGGGTTGGCCTGTAGTCACAGCAATGATAT
>JARWCS010349861.1:0-11115 GCA_034783895.1 Geukensia demissa
GGGGTCTTTTACGTGCAAGGAGCGTGGCACTCTCCAAACACGTCATCCACTATGGTCCACGGCCAGGCTTTCCGTATATACAACCTGGCAACCCCCCAACGAGAGGGCATCCCCTATCCGCCACCTAGGGTTCGAGCTGACCCCAGATGGCGGATACAGAAAAAGCCTGGCCGTGGACCATAGTGGGTGACGTGTTTGGAGAGTGCCACGCTGTGTCCCATCCCACCCCTTTTTCGATATTGATAATTGTTGAACTTGTTCTCTCCTGAATATGCATGAAATATTTGCCACTGGACGTTAATCAAACAACAGTCAACTACAATCAATCTAAACACGAAAAATGAAAGAGGAAGTGAAATAAAACTGATGGGCCAGAAAAATATGGAATTGATATTCAGAGCCAAATTTCGACACTTCATTCATTTACAGGGAAGATCCCCTCTTTGTGACGAGCTCTTCGGTGGTTGGTAATTAGATATAAGTTCAAAGCAATAACAATAAAAACAGGGATCAATAAGAACTAACAAAATTAAAATATTGAAAATACAATATTATAAATGTTGAGTAAGTATGGAGAATTTTTGTATGTTCTATGTACATTGAGAGAAGTAACCTCTCATCAGTAGTATATTAATAGAGCCAAAACATAGAAAGTCCAAGATCCAAACATTGCAAAAAAAAATCACTCAAACAAAAACAAATCGAAATAGGAGATTCATGAACCTCACCGAGGTGTCATGACTATGTTTCTGTTTATTTTCAGATGTTCTGTTCGGATGTCTGGTCGCAAGTTTCAAATATTTAAAAGTCTATTTTATCGAGATGCCATCTTAAGCTGATTGTCAAACAACTATTGTCTCCAGGTGCAAAGTGTTACAGTTTATATAATGTCTTCTGAAATCTCAACAAAACGATATCGTGAAATTGAATGATTCTCATTCCCTACTAACCCTGCTTTGTCTCAGCATCTGAACAACATGCAGAAGTTTAAAGAGACAACATAAAAGACAAATGAACTTTGTTAAAATGATCATAGTCCGTATAAACTTACAACACCAACCAAATATTAGAATGTAAAAGGACATATCAACATTACAAAACTACATCCTTGATTGTCATTATAGAAATCGGAGACCTTGCCAAAAACGACAGTCTATTGTTGCTGCTTTAATTTAAGATCTTCACTTACAAAATTACAATTCAATAATATATAACATTATAACATACTCAAATTTGGAAACACTGAATACTGTAAATACATTGATAAATTTAAGGGTTGTTATTCTCGTCCTTGAACCCTTAAAATTTAAGCATCTACAAATCTTTATTAAGAGAATTCCTTTTAGTGAAAGAAAAAATGATGTTTTGAGAAGAAAAAAAAGTAATCTAAAAACACATGATTTTGATGATTTCTTATTAACATGAAACGGATAGACCAGTACGACGGCTTGGTAAATTACAGTATTACAATAACTACATCGACTGTAAAAACCAGTCAGGCGTGTCACTGTTATCAGTCTCGTCAGTATAGATAGTACCATAAGAGTATGATTTACTGAATCCTTTCTCTTTGTTGTCGTAACTCGGTAGATTTGCAAATTCTGGTTCAGATGATGGGTTAACCAATCTCTCTCTTATAGGTTCTCCTGGTGGTCCATCCGCCCAGGGCTGTCTCTCTCCAGATGCAAATATGCCGTAATACAGAACGCCAGCCATGTGAACTGAGCCAGCAATCCAGAAAACCTCATGCCACGTTTCTATGTGTGATGTCTGGAATAAAAAATGTTCTTGCGGAATAATACTGGTTGAAAAATATAAAATACAAGCCATTTTTAAAGTTGAGTCCGAAATAATAATCAGTATCTAGACAATACTGATAGACCAAGCTGTAAAACAGGTAATGAGTTGAAACATTAAAAAAGTCCGTTATGTATAGGTTTCACAGCGAGTGGTAGTTTACAGCCCAAGTTATTTTATTTCAAATTGAAACATAACGCAGCAATCAGGGATTGCGCACCCCCCTCCGCTCCCCACATAGTCGTATTCCCATATAGTCTTACTCCCCCATAGTCATACTGATGTTATTTATGATTGATTTGTAAAAACTCTGATATCATCAGGTAATGTCATTTTCAATATGGGGGAGAGGCTGACAGCGGGGATGACCACTTAACTTGTATTTTCATGACTAAGAAAGTATATGGTTAAGGAGTGAATATATCAACAGTTTTAGTGATAAATTAAAATTTTCGAAAATTGGGGTGGGCATGGCCGACCACAGGGATAACCATTAAACTTGTTTTTAAGACAACTAAAAATATATACTATGTAGGTGTGGGGATCCCAACAGTTTTAGTGATAAATTAAAATTTTCAAAATAAGGGAGTGGGGCTGAGCCCCGGGGTTGACCATTTAACTTGTTTTTTATAATGACCTAGAAAATATATGATTTAGGGGTGGGGATTTGAACCGTTTTCAAATTAATACACATATCAGAAAATAAGGGGCCGGGGATTACCACTGACATTGTGTTTTTATATTTAGTTAGAATATATATGGTTTAGGAGATGGGGTCTAAACTGTTTTTGAGTTGAATTGAAATTTTCAAAATGAGGGGGTTGGGCCAACCCCGGGATGACCATAAAATTCGCCTAATCATAACAGATAAATATATATATATGTATGGTTTAGGGGTGGGGATCTTAACAGGTACTGACATATCTTGAGATTTCCCTTATCTGGGTGTAGCCCAACCTCAGGGGCAGAAAACAAATTTCCGAAATATCCGGCACAGACAAATTTTCAAGTGTAACAATGCGTTTAATTTCACTTTTTTATCTTCTACCGTGTAGGAGGATTTCTTAAACAATCGCTTTGGTCATTTTACCTGCGTCGCCGAAGGCGGAAGTAATTCTAATAGCCGCTTGACTCCGTCCATCCGTCTGTCCGTTGGTCATTAACGTCGTACACTAACTCAAAAATGCTTTATTCAATTTTTCTCAACATTTGATATGTTTTTAGGACTGATGATGACGGGTCCCATTCGTTTTTTATTTCTTATTTTTCCTTACAGAGTTATGGGACTTTGTTTTGTCGAAATGGACGTTTTTCTGTCGTACACTTACTCAAAAATACGTTATTCGACTTTTCCTCAAATTTTGGTATATTATGAGGAATGATGATGCCTGGTTCCCTGTCATTTTTGAATTTTGGATTTGTCGTTACAGAATTAAGGGACTTTGTTTGCGCGAAATGGACTTTATTCTGATATGTCGTACACTAACTCAAAAACGCATTATCTGATTTTCTCAAATTTTGGTATATTGTTAGGAATGATGATGATGCCTGGTTCCCTTTTTTAATTTCGGATTTGTCGTTACAGAGTTATGTGACTTTGCTTGCGCGAAATGGACTTTTTTCTGATATGTCGTACCCTTACTCAAAAACGCGTAATCTGATTTTTCTCAAATTTTGGTATATTGTTAGGAATGATGATGATGCCTGGTGGTTCCTTTTTTTTGAATTTCGGATTTGTCGTTGCAGAGTCATGGACTTTTTTCTGAGATGTTTTATACTAACTCAAAAAATGCCTTATCCAATTTATCTCAAATTTTGGTATGTTGTTGGAACTGTAGATACCTGATTACCTTTCGTTTTTTTTTAATTTCTGATTTCTCGTTATGGAGTTATGGAACTTTGTTTGCTTGAAATGGACTTAATCCTGATATGTTGTTGTGATTTGCTTATTTTCAATACTTTTTTACTGCAAATTACAACCACAAACATTTTCACCAAAATCATTGCAATTCTTCCATGCTAGAAGTCCTGGTAACCTAGATTTTTATTTAAACAGGTCTAGAGGCGTCTTTGCTCTTGTTTATCCCCTAACGACAATGCCTTCAAGGGTGCGACTGAAATTCCGATACCCTCTGTCAACTTGGCAAAGTATTGTAAGTTGTGATATAAGTTTCAAGATCCTAACTTCTGTAGTTTATTCATTTCTTGGATATTGCAAAATTCGTTTTTCGAAAGCGGGGGAATAATAGATAACGAGCCTTGGCGAAGAGAAATTAAGAAACGACAATTGATAAGCGATATAAACTTTTTACAAGTTGCCAAACAGGTTTATCCTTAGCATAATGATATTTTGCATGGCTAAGTGCGACATCGTCTGTTTGTGACGTTTGAAGTTGATATACACAAAATTAAATAACAAATGTGATAACTTCAATTTCCAAAAACATTGACCGATTCATTCCATCTACCCATGCGTATGTGTCAAATACAGAGATGTTAGAGATTTGCGAAACATAGTTGTGTCGTTTCAGACAGAGATATGATGTTCCTTGGTTAAAGTCATTAGTCCAGAAATTTTAAGGTCGACACCACAATCATGTAGATTGATATGGACCATTTTACAGGTAAAGACGGATTTTTTCCTGTGAACTTAGCCAAAACAGGCTGCCCACTATCTCCGCCTGGAGATTGTTATCTCATGGAACCTTTCCCTCTACTTAGAAATGACCAATACCGGAAAGGAAAATAGACAATGCGGCGGGTGTCTTTAAAGAGTCAGGAATCACCCTCCCCCGGTTTTGTTGGGGCCTGAACTGTTCATAGTTGTATTCATACACTATGTGTCAAGTTCTGTCTTGTTTATGTTCTCGAGATTGTCTTGTGTTTCGACTTGTTTCCTTTTGTCTGGCCCTTCGGTTTTCTTTCGCTTTCCCTTTACATCAACACAACGTCACAAGTAAAGGATATTTCAAAGATAAAACCCTACCAGAGTACTATTTACCGATCATACAATCAGCAAGACGTCACGTTACTTCAAGCAAGTATGAGTTTGAGTATCACCTCCTGTAAGCTGCTGAAAATGTTTGACAGAATGATGATAGATTCACAAATAAACATTAGAAAAAAAGACCAAAAACACTATTTTCAAATTACCGATTACATATGCTTATTATGTTTTGTTCCAAAAACAAGTTTGTAAAACATTTGAAAATCCTGTTATTTTGAAACTGAGCAACACACTATCTGAAAAAATCTTACCGTTTTTCTGCTTCGTAGTATTGAAGTTGTCAATGTACTTAAAATAGCACCAAGTACTCCTGTCCTAGAGATACCTGTCAGCACACTGGCATATGTTGGTGAAAGATCTAACGGATTCACTTGGTAACCTAAGGACAGAAATAATATTATTTCTAAAAAAAAACTTCGTTGTATGAAAACTATAAACATATGGCTATAAAAATTATACTTTCTGTACAGCTGATGACTGAACATAATTATTTCATTGTTTTTAATTCTGAAATATGAAAACATATCTTCATTTAAATTCATTTATTTTACTACTTGGTAATAGTTTTGTACATCCCAATAGCTAATTAACTAAACTGAAAATACTGAGTAAATTTTATCTTTTTTTACATGTATTAAAAAAATTTGTCCATTTTTAAAAGAATATTTACACTTTTTCAAGACGTTGAACCATATTCATACTTTGTTGAAACAACTTAATATGGCTAGATGGGATATTAAGTTATGGTTTTTTTATTGCCATTTTGATTTGTCTATTTTCATAATGGTTATGGGACTTAGTTGTTTTTAATTTTACTGTACTCTTTCTATAATTTATAGATAAAACTTCTCTGAAACCAGTCGGCAGATTTGATAACATTTTGCAGGAAATAAGCAACGATGATACTATACCTCTATTTACAATATCAACTTATACAATTTCCTCAATACCAAAATAAGCTTTATGATAATTTTTGTAGGGTTTACAATTTTAATAAGATATGCATTCAAATCATTAATCATGTCCACTATGAACTTCGAAATCACCACAAATGTCTAAGGCTCTTCCTTCTGATTCAGAGGTAACCCTGAGCTTAGTTTGGATCTGATGTTTGTGTTTATTAAATGTCATTGTATTTAACTCGATTTACAACATTTTGCTAGTGAGTTGTAAATCAACGAAATGGCCATACAGTGCACCAAGTTGATGTTGGTATTTTGTAATACATTTATTAACTAAGTTTTTTCCGTTTAAATTATTACGACATGAGGAACGACGTCTTACCAGAAATAGCAAGACCACTTAATGCAACTCCAATACACATTACAATCATCACAATTTCAAGTTTAGTTATAAATCCTAGACACAGTATACAGACTGCTTCTATGCCAAAACCTGAAACAAAATTTGACGTTACTATAAGTTAATCCTCGAAAGAATATTAACAGATTCGACTCAAAACGCTTTGTGGTAAATAAATGCAATATATGTGTATTAATTTGTTACAGTATATTTGGAAATCATTTCTTGGCATATTTACAAGGTGTTTCTTTCCAAATCTGTGAATATTGTATTGATTTGTAATTAAACTGTGACGCCGGGCATCAGTTAATAAACAACGTTTGACAATAAATATATACTGAAAATATAAATCTTTGTGGCCAAACTGAAATAGCAGTAATTGTTGGAACTTTTTGTTTTGTGAATCTATATAATTTTCTTTAAAATTACTTAACCTATGACATTTAATATTACCTGAGCATTCAGCCAGTTTCCGACCTACAGTAGTACTGACCCACCCAGATTTTATTAGTCGGTCTATCAGGACACCACCAGTTACTGTAACTATTGTCATACAGACTTCAGACAATGATGAGAGCAAACCGATCTAAATTCAGAAAAAAGATATTTTGTGTATATATACACTTGGTCATAAATATGAAATTTGACATTTTCGGAGACAATATTTCAAATTCGGAGACTTGCAAAATATATGCGCCAGAATGCGACAAGTCTTTAAACAAATCTTATTATTTGACCTCAAGCTACAAAAATGTCCGCTTTAAGATTTTTGTCCGATGGCTAGTTTTATGAGTTCTGAAATCCATATTTTTGTGAAAAATGATAATTTTTTGTTCCGGATAGAATCCTTTAAAATGTTATATTTCATCCAATTCTATCATTTAACTTTCCTCTAATATCATCCTGCAATCATTATCGGCCATTTTCCTTATAAAAATTTTGCTTGAAAAAGTCAAGCCATACCTATATCTAATATGTAAGGTCAAAAATAAAAAATAATCCAAATTTATCAGCATTGAGTAGTTAAATACATTTTTTCTATGGAATTTAAATAAATTTATCATATTTGAAGGAATCATCTCCAAATGCAATTCTTGCATTTTTTCTTCTATTACTGGGGAATAGAATGAAAACTCAGGATAGTTTTGTACATAGAATGACATTCTTAATTTGAATTTATATTATTTATGTGCGTTTTTGTGGATCATGTTTCAGTTTATCTGAATTGCCAGACTTAAGAGAGAATAACATTTAATAAGCAATTGCTCTCTTGTTTTGTTCATTTTGTGGATTATTTGATTAAGTATGCCACCATTTGTAGCCAGAAATCATTCATGACTTGGTCAAAATCTGTAGACATTAACAATATGTGATTTCTTTTTAAATGTGATAATTTAAAAGAAACATAATCATCAGATTTTAATGGCTATCTATAGTAATAGTATTCTAAGAATATATATTTGAGTTCTTGTGACATTAGATATATTGAACTATTGCGACATTAGAGACCATCAGTCGTTTGTTTTCTTATTTTTGTTTTTTTGCATTTGTACTTTAGTTAAATTGTTCATACTTCTAAAATACCAAGATCAAAAGAATCGTCCATGTACTGTGGGATCTCTGTTAACAGCATAGAAAATATCCAGTTTCTGCAAAAACTTCCAACAAATATAGCTGACATTGGCAGGGAGGTTAATATATGTTTCCATGGAATATCCCTTGCCTTCAAATATTAAAAAAATAAGACCTTGATAAAAACAATTGTTTCTTCCATATACTACCATACTTGACACACTTTCGAAATATAAATTAATTTATAAATCAATTATAAATTTAAAGAAAGAATATGAAATATACTTAATTCTTACATTTTTAGTCTGACCACAACATTACTATAATACAGTAGGCTACTCCACATAATTCCCTGTTTTTTTAATATTTGGTCCCGAGCGTACCTGATAAAGCTTTATCCAGAAAAGCGCTTCGTACGCAGTGTAATTAAGGCATTTTCAATCGTTGTTTTTTCTATTTTGTCTACAATCTGTTTAATAAAAGAAAGAAATGCAAGGCACTATTTTTAAGAACCTGTTTCGTGCCCCACGGAAATGAAGTGAACTAAAACAACTTAACGAGAAATTATCCAGAAAGGATGTGGATTGTGTCTTAATCCATATTCTTTCTTTTAAATATATGCCAGAAAGTAACAATCCACATCCTTTACAAATTATGCATTATGGGAACTCAAAATAAGTTGCAAATAAAATAACTTCAATAAATTTTGCATTTACAGACATACAGCGATTTAGACTTTATGTATTTATGAAATACAAAATTTGGATTTTAGATTATTAAAAACAAGTACCGTTGAAGACGAGGCTCCTCTAGCGTTTGCCTTCTCCCTGTCATATAATGCTCGTTCCTTGACTGATAAGTTTGTATGTTCTGACGGAGAATCAACCACCACAAACATAAATAAAATGGACCAAAATATACCCAGTGCACCTGAAATAGAATAGATTTTATAAACGTATTGACTACTATGGAAGAGCTTGTTTTCATCCGATATCTTATTTGACTTTTTGTTGCTTTTCCTGGATAAGCATTTAATACTATTTTGACCAAGTTAAAGTTACAGTTGTCAAACTATTGTCAAGACGTGCAAAATCGAGCTGATAAACCATAAATTGCTGGTTTAAAGACTAAGACTAACAAAAAAGGAACAATGAACAACGGTATAATTAGCAGAACCTATTGCACTGCAGAATGATTAGCATCATCTCTGTCACCAGCAACAACAGTTTTGATGTGTTTTTCCGATTTTGTCTAGTTATGTTCTGACTGCGGATTTTGCTATGTTCTATATATAACAGTTTTTAGCAGTTTTTAGCTTTTAATTCTTTCAATGTTTTGCGCGTTGATATAATAAATAAACAATATCGAACTCAAAATTTAAGTCAGCTGTGTTTCTAATTTTATTCAACAGTGCTCCAAAGTACTTTTATTCTCGTGCAAAAAGTCTTTTATGATAACCGAACGGTTAATTTTGAAATGTAAATTAATTACATTAAGTTACTTTATTACTTTATGGTTATTCGCTGCTGATATTTAAAAAAAAGTTTTAAAAGGCTTATGGTTTTTTAAATATCTTTCACATATAAACAAAATAATCATTAGAAATACAGTTGTTTCGAATCATTTGTATTCCGTCATCATTTCTGAATTTTCGTCTCCCAGACCACGTGATTTCGCTGAACTGTAGGGCATCTCACTTCCAATTCTTTGCCTGCAAACTGTAATCCGTATTTTGTTTTATGTGATGTATACGCGTCCCTAGATTTTCTTCGTTCTTGCATTGCAAAAGGATTTTTTATGTTTAACACGCAAATCTGACGTAATTGACACTAGTACGGGACCTGTCTGCCTAACATTTCGTCATATGACGTGAAAAAGGCGGAACCTGTCGAAGTAAAAAGAAGTGTTTCGAAACAACCGTATTGATAGGTCTGTATGATCAGTTCTGAGATATAAGCATTAAAAAATTGGAGGGAAAGAGTTTCTCTTAATTTTCCATAGGTTTTGTCTTAGTAGGTTCTGTCTATTAAAACCTAAGATAAACTTTTCAAATGTCAGTTTTCAGTGTGTTTAATAAAAATATGAAAGGAAAAGTGGGGGTTTCTGGGCAAAAAATATTAATGCTATGAAATGAATAAAACCGCCCTGCCCCGTGTTGAGAGAATGCCACGCGCATAGTACGTTAAAAACCCCTTTGCAACAGCTCGTATTGAGTTGTCCGTTGGTTACCGGTTACCTAGGCTAAATACCCCCAACACAAGGAGTTCCAATTTGGCATACTTTTGCTAGAAAATTTCCCGGCTGACCTTTAGCCGACCCTATTTAAGGTCATTATTTGATTACTATTTGGATGTTTAGCAACAATCAATCATTTATTTCTAGTTTTTGGTGTCGGATGGTTAAACATGAAGACGTAAGTACATGTATAAACTTGTACCGTCAGAGCAATTTTATTGTTTACCATATAAATATAGTGGGGCATGCCAGCACACTTTACACGCCAGGGCTCCAGAAACTATCATGGCTACAGCTGGACTAAGGTACGCACCTACAACAATTTATAAAATTATATAATATTTGTAAAGTTAAAGGATCGTCATTCAACTTTCTGACAAGTATTGTCAAAGAAGAAAAAATAAGCTAAGTTATGTAAAGACCAGTTCATTTAGGAAATTATATTTAAGGGATGGACAGAGCCCATTTTCACCTGAATCCAACCAAATTTCTTCTTTCTCATCCCTAAATTCTATCTTTCTTTGTTGTCCCTTTCTACACCATTCTTCAGTAATATCGCTTATACTCTAAATTATCCAACATCTTACCAAAATTTAAATTCAATACCTGCATATGCAACTGTTATCATTCTTGATTTTTCTGACTTTGGGGCCCATCTTGAAATCACACCATTAACTGCAGGAACAGATGGCCCCTTGAAAAAAATGTAAAGATTTCTTTAAATAAGTAAAAGGTTGGGGTGCTATTTAACAATGGTAATTTGTATCTTCAATCTGAATCGTTAAATAATTAAAATTGAAAAACATAAGTTGTACATTTATCTAAATACTTAAATCAATTGGACAATATATGTAGACTACAGTTAACTCAAAATAATCTTACTGATCTCGTGAAGTTCAGACCCACCTCTAATATTCCTTGTAATGTTCTTATCGTCATGACAACAGCATACTGACTGTTCTGTATACAGACCGGAAGCACAACCATACATATACTTGATAACAATACTGATATACTACATATTCTGAAATAAAAGGAAATTAATTTGGTGTTCAATGTATTCTGTACAATTTAAAAACTTAACAAACTAAAAAAATTAAATAATATAGGATTAATCGCCATTTTAAGGAATTTATTTGTGTATAAACGGAACCAATTCACTCACAAACAAATAAAAGTCCGAAGGACTTTTATGATATGTT
>JARWCS010349872.1:0-11114 GCA_034783895.1 Geukensia demissa
TTTTGAAGACATGGACTTGAGTCCTCATCCTGGGCAAATTGAAAAATTTGTAAAACATTGTATTATTATTAATGGTGTTGCAAAATATCATTACTTAGCAAAAGTACGATGGTATCACAGAGTAAATGAAAGGGTAAGGCATATGTTTGAAAAGCCTGTTGAAGTTTGGTCCTCTAATCTATTTCTACAGAATGGCTCAGCAACATACATTCCCATTCACAGAATCAAATGTAGATTTGTGTTTGCAAAGACTGTTATTCAAAATAAAAATGTCATGATTGTTTCACCACGAGAAAGATACATTTTGTAAAAAAAATGCAAATGTACATACTAGGAATGTAGAATTCAAACCTGCTCAAAATTTCATGTGTGTGATAATGCTGGTATCATTGTTTATCTGTACTGTTGATGATCATGACTTCTGTCCATTTAGTGTGTATGAGATCAGATTTTATTCAAATAGTTCATTGTAAAATTATAGCTTGGAGCTTTGAATGGGAATGAAGGTTCCTAAAGTTTTAGGATATTGAGGTAATGATTTATTTGCATAGACATATTTATATGATAAGTCTTTTATTTCATTTGTACCACAAGAAAATAAAACCATGTCATGTTTGCAGGGACAAAGTTGAG
Organism: Geukensia demissa; assembly: GCA_034783895.1. Taxonomy (NCBI): domain Eukaryota; kingdom Metazoa; phylum Mollusca; class Bivalvia; order Mytilida; family Mytilidae; genus Geukensia; species Geukensia demissa. Next base: position 634 of record JARWCS010349872.1, read on the forward strand.
GATGAACAACACTTTATTATATATTGTCCTACATGTATATATAAATGTTTGAGAGATAACTTTATTCATTTTATTTAATAAGAATCTCAATGAAACATAAGAGGTTACAAAAAAAAACCCCATTCTCAATCCTTGTACATCACAGGAAACAACATTTTGCTTATTTTTTAAAAGAATCTCACTTTTTATATTTTTTCATTTTAAAAATCTTAATTGTGCTACAATTACTTCTACCTTTTCAAATTTTATTTAAAAAAATTTCGATTAATATTATAAGGGTGATAAACAGAAACTTATGATTGTCGATTGTTCAACAGAACTTTATATACTATTATTAAGTGTCTATATAATTGTAATACTACGTATTTATGTGTTTTGTATTGGTTAAACAATATTTGATAATTTTTGTTGACTATGCTTATCCAATAAAATAATTAGAATTTTTTAATTCAGTTGAATTTATACATTAATATAAACATGCTTGTCCCAGATATTTTTGTTGTCCAATACCAATTTTATATATAATGTATTGCCGTCTTGAACTTGTGTTACTTTTTTAATTTACAAGTATATTCACATATAAATACTGTTTCAAATTCTTTTATTCATTGGGAAAATATTGAGACTGCATTATCATTGCATATTTACTTACTTAAGATAATATTAAATTTTGAATTGCTTTTACTACACAAGTTTGTTATTTAATATTACTTTCGGTACAGTTCTTCAAGGAAGAAAACCTAATTATGGACCACTGACACCAGTGCATCTTCACAAACATGAAATTTCTTTATTTTTAGCCTTCTCAATGACAATGTTACATTAAACTTCATTTAGACCTTTTTTGCTCAGAACATTTTACTAAAAGAGTTTATAAAATGGCATTTAAGATTTCTGACTGAAGATTTGGGTTTAATGAAAATGTTTTGACACAATTGTAACATTTTAAAACATAAAATAGGTCAGATACTTGAAAGATTAATGTTGGAATACCTAAGTGTCAAGCAAAAAAGGGATGGAAAAACTGGCAAATCAGAGAGAAACACAACACGGAAAAGTTTATGAAAAAAGGTTCACCTAAGGAAGTATGGACCAGTCAAAAACTAGGGGGTGAACTCGGGTGGTAATGTAAGCAGTTCCCTTTCTTAATAAACACTGCTGTATTGCAAATTTATAGAAAAATATTGAGTTTTTTCTGAAAAGTGCTATTGAATCATAATTTAGATTTAATAATATCTATCCTGCAATAACCCCAATGTGGTTGTCGAATATTAGCTAATAATAAAATCTTTTATACCGCCGTTATATAGAGCAAATGGTGAGGAACAGAGTTTTTTTGTACCAGTCAAAAACCGCCTGGAGCGTGCGCCTTTCGAGAGCGGAAGGTTGTGGGTTCGATCTCAAACTAAAGACGTATAAATTGGTAGTTGCTGCTTCTCCAGTACATAAAGCACGCAGCATTTGGGAGTCCGAGAAAGACTGGTCGACTTAGAGTTAGAAAAATGTGTCTGTGTGAAATGGCATGTCTTCCTGCGGACTTGCTTTCGTGAGCTAGCACGTATAAAATCCGACCTAGGGTGTTGGTCTAGTACAAAGCATGGTTCATTCATCAGTATTATTCATAAACATACCCGTAGCCAGGGGGGTTCGAGGGGTTCGGACGAACCCCCCCTTGAAAACCAATAAGCACTGTTAAACTCGCAATTCAGACTTAAGTCTGACTATTTAAGTCTTAAAATTAGTGCCAGGTAATGGTTAGATTGAAGAATTTTGTACCTTATACCCCAGACCCTGGCCGTGAAGTCGCTGTGCGTGTCGTCGTAACCCCCCTTTGAAAAATTCTGGCTACGGGCATGATAAAGATGTTCTCCTTCTGAATATGCATACAATATTTGCCACTGTACATTAAGCGTTCAATTAATCAAAAGTCGAGTCACGGTAAGTTTTTTTGGTTAACTCGGGAACGCTACAGAAGTCGCGTCTAAAACGTTTTCTTGTCGTTTTCCAAAATTAACTCCTTGATATTCTAATTGAAGGATTAAAAAATATTCGGACATTGTCGGCGATATCCAATTTATTTGTACTGGCTGCCAAACAGGCAGGAAATGATCGCCAAAAGGCTTGCATTTATACCCGTTTCTAAAGCTTGAACAAATAATGATATTCGCAGCCAGTTGAAATTTTACATTTAGCAAAAAATCAAAGGATACAGAATGTTTCAGAATTTGATAAAGGACGACTTTTCCAGAAAGTCCAATTTTTTGCTAATACTTTCAAAAGGTTACGATGACATCTTAGTATTTCTAAATATTCAAAATGCAAGATTATATTTTTTGCCTTTCATGTTTTGACAAAAGGTGTTGATGGTATTTCATTGCATTTCCAAAGGGTGCAAGGTTATATTTCTGAACCTTTCATGATTGACAAAAGGATTTAGATGACATTTCAAGTCTTTCCTTAAGTTCAAAAGGTACAAGATTATATTTCTTAACCTTTAAAATTTTACAAAAGGTGTCAGATGACATTTCATTTCTTTTTTTAAATTCAAAAAGGTGGAAGGTCATATTTCTGAACCTTCTACAATTTGACTAAAGGTAACAGATGACATTTCTGGGGATTATAAAAAGTTCAAAAGGTGAAAGATCATATTTTTGAACCTTTGATTAATATACAAAAGGTGTAAGATTACATTTTTTGGTCTTTTCTTATCTACAAAAGATGGCATGTGGTATTTTTGTGTCTTTTGTGATCTTCAAAAGGTAAAAGGTCACCTTTCTACCACCAAAATACAACAAAAGATCAAATGTCTATAATGATGAACTTTTGTACACCTTTTTAAGTGAAAAAAAGGTAAACAAAAGATCTGTTTTCATGCAGTGCAATAAGCAGAGCAATACACCATTCATTTTCATACAACACCTTTTGAACAGACCGCAATAATGAGAAAAGTACTGGAGGACAAATAGAATAGAGTCTTTTGTGCTGAATTTCAAAATCATATTAATCAAGTGTTTAATGGAGTTGTAAGTAAAACAGCTTCAATAACATGTCTAGTAATATTTAAGTGTGTTGAATTAATCATGATTCATGCTCTTAAGAGTTGAAATAGATTGATTGATTAATTGATTAATGTTTAACGTCCAGTGGCAAATATTTCATGCATATGGGGTAAGATTATTCGCTTATATTGATGGTTTAATTATTGCAGGAGAAGATTTAAATTCTTGTGTAAGATAAATTTGTATCATGGGGTCCAGATAATGACTCTTTTGCAGTTAAAGCTTTTTCTTTAGATTGGAACAAATAATGTTTTAATATTTATGCTTTCTCTCCTTTTTCTCTTATCGACTGAGTATAGGACAAGGTTATTAGAGAAAAGCCCAACATGATTTAATAGCTCCTTACTCAAACGTGGTTTCCAACATTGTTGAAAATAGTGAAGAGTCACCCTATAAGACTTCCAGTAACACAGGAGTTAATCCTGTCATCGTTAGACAACTCGGTGCAACCATTATGGGAGAGGCTTGATTTAACCGCTTGGCATATTTGAAACAAATTTTGACAATACATGGTTGTAAATAAGTATGTTTTAAAATAATTTGTGCATCTTCCGGAGCACCTGAACTCACCCTGGTTTTTGTAGGGTTCGTGTTACTCCAGCTTTAGTTTTCAGTGTAGTGTTGTGTTTTCTATGTTTTTCTTTCGTTTCATCTTGTTGGCCATGTTCTTGTCTGTCTTCCGACTTAACGATTTCTGTCTGGCCCTTTGGTATCTTCGACTTCCTTTGGAGGGATAGTACTAATACACAACACCAAAGTGCTTGGAATTTGTGGATGAAATGGTGTTTTAATCATTCAATAGTATCTCCCGAATCAGCATCAATTGGTGATATTTTAAATTTTTAAACAAAAAGTTTTCAACAGGGTAAATCATACAGTATCTTGAATACTTATAGATCTGCTTTATCAAGCATTCATAATCATATAGATAATGTACTAGTGGGTCAACATCATTTGATTATAAATTTTTGTAAAGGTGTAGCGAATTTTAGACCTTCACTACCTCGATATTCTTCAACTCGGGGTGTAAATAAAGTGTTATATCTGAGGTCCTTTTGGCCTCTGGAGCAATTATCTTTGAAATTTTTATCATTTAAATTATCTGCATGATTGGCTTTAGTAACTGCTGACTTTGACTAGTTAAATATTTCTAGGATAACAAGACCAAAAATGGAGTTATGTTTAAATTAGATAATTTGACTAAAACTGATAAGCCTGGAAGATTGAGTTCAGTGTTTATTCCATCTGTTAAAGATGAAGTTATATGTGCAGTTAAAACTTTATTGATAAATTGAGGAAATCTAATAAGTTATTTATACCTTTTAGAAAACCTCATTTAGCAATCACATCTCAAACTTTAGCTAGATGGCTTATTTCTGTATTATCTTTTGCAGGTACCACAGAATTTAAAGCTCATAGCTACAGATCCGCCTCTACGTCAAATAAAAATGTAAATGGAGCATCAATATCTGATATTAGGAAGTAAGCATCTTGGAAAAATGCACCAACATTTTTAAAGTTTTATAATAAACCTATTGTTGAATGATTAAATAGGGGACTATTTAAATCAGTAAAGGGATTACATGTATGTGTATGACAATGATGATATGTATAATTGATGACATTGTTGAATTTTGTATAACGTATGATAAGAGATCTGGATAATGGATACAATGACTGTTTAAATTCGATTATTCTATTTATTAGTATGGACAATTGTTTTGATATTAGAAAATAAATATTTTTCAGATTGAATAGTTTTTTAGCAAATGACTTAGTAAAGTCTGTACTTCAAAGGCTACATAATGACTCCGAAATGCGGAGATATATTGAATAAGAATTTCAAAATCACAACAGTTTGCATAATTGCATGTGATAGGAATTCTTATGAAATATATTGAAGCATGGAGGACTCATTGCCCGCCCTTTTGCTTTGGGAAAGCGGCCCAACCCTATTTTTACAAGGATTCTTGTTTCACTGCTCAATTTGATAGTTTTGCACGTGTATTGTGTTTTATATGGGTTGATCACATGGTTGTCACGTGATTCATTGTATTGTTATTGAAATTGGTTTGCTGTAAATTGTGAGGTGACTTTCAGGGCACTTGAGAAACTACATAATGACTCCTCCATGCTTCAATATATCTCATAAGAAATCCTATCACACTGCATTTATGCAAACTGGTGTGATTTTCGAATTTTGGTGGACAATCCACATCATGTGATCCGACAACTTCTCTGTTATTTGATTTTCATTATTATTCCAGAAGCCAATATCTTGTTTTGGAACAAATTTCCAAATATTGAGCGTCCAATTTTCTTTTGTATCAATGGAACTTTTCGGACTGCATTCTTCATCACTCGACATGAGACAAGGCTCCATCACATGTTTTATCTGCATCTTCTTTTCGTGGGGGAGATCCATTTATTCTAAAGCTTTAAACTCTTCTCTTTGATTTTTAAAATACAGTACAATACATGTTTGATTATTCCTTTTTCCTTCATTATATGTTTAATCATTTGTCTAAATGTATCTCAATTCAGAATTATATTTTTAGGTGAAATCCAACAAGGCAAAACAAACATGTGTCTTTTTACTGTATCCTGAACGAACCTTATTATATCAACCTGACCCTAACTTATTTTATCGGCAACTTTTTAAAATTCTGTAGTTCCCATCTATTCCGTAAATGTTTGGTTCAAATTAACCAAGTGGTAGCAGAGTACTAAAGAAAAATTCAAGATTATCATAAGTCCACGTTCAGCAAGTACAAATATGTTGGAAGGCACCAAAGCAAACAAAGGGAATCAACTTGGAGTCATTTCACAATTTTAGAATTTTAAATTGTTATTAAATGTGAGGTAACAAGGTGATGATAATTGTAGTCCAAGGGCTTAATAGGAATAACTGTACATGTACATTACTACATTTATACAAACTTAAGGTCTATGGCTCATTTATACTTCAAAAAACAAGATAGTGCAATTGTCTCGTGACAGTTTTATGATTAAAAGTAAGAAATAATTCATTGGCATCTCAATTTATCAGTGTTTTACCGCGGGTTGGCTCTTTATGCCGATCTTTTAGATTTACATCCTAATAAATATCATCCAATCTAATGATTGAAATGTCCTTCATCAGTCTGGTCACTGACTTGCATCCAATCAGATTATTCGGTTTGAAAAACACGTGATCTTTAAAAAATATCAAGGAAGCATCCCCTTGCCGGGGACGGTCACTGTAGATACGTTTGCCAGAGATGGAGACACAGGAGAAACCCTTAGAACGCAAGCCTTTCGAAAATTTTGTGAAAAAAACAGACCCTTTAAAGAGTTTTACAGACATAAACAGAGGTTACACATCTACCACATGGTACTCAATTTTCTTTACAGAATTACAAAGACTACTTGAATCTGACAGAAAGATTTTATAGGCTTAGATTTTTCCTTTGTGAAAAGGGTAAGATGTAATGTCCATAAGGCAGAAATATATATATATATATATATATATATATATTCATTTCACATTATGCTCATGGAAGATAAAATATACAGGTATAGTGCACATATATTTGTCAACATTTGTATACGAAAAATATGAAAATAGGACAAATTACAATAATTCTTATATGATTTGCATGTTAGGAAATACGCTGACATGATTGGTTGAATTGGCTTCCGGAAGCAGTTTTTGAAGTCGTTGATTACTCAAGCCCAAGAGGGACCTGAGTTATTATATCACGATGGTAATTTTGTAAATAGTCAAATATTCTTTCTGAAAATGTTGTTGTCGTGTTTAAGTATTCGTAATTAATCTTTTCACAATTTGATATAACAACCACTTCACAAATTTTAAAAAATCTTGATTCCCGGTTTATTTCATCTCGCGAAAGAATATTTGCAGTAAATTGTGCTCCCGCCAAAGTTGTTCGAAGCAAAAATTGCGTTCTTTGCATATCTACAGGGTGATACAAATGAGCGGTTTAACAATACAATTATAAGTTTTCCTAACTAAAGCATTTATTTACTTTTTTATTTGTCTTTTTCTTTAGCGTTTTCATTAAAAACTGTATCATATTTAGATTTTATTTTCAGTAAAAACAAATGCGCAGATGGATATATGAATTTATTTTAGTTTCAACATATCTCCCGTCAGTTTTTATACTGATAAAACACAAAATATACACAAATATCAGGAAGGTAGTTGAATGAGATCTATATAGGCGGTGCTAATTTAAACTGAAACGGTTTATATGGCTCATCATAGCTTCTTGTCAAATTAGGTGTCAATTGCAACTACACAAAGTCGAAGTGACTGTAGACAATCTTGTTCACTTGGTTATTTTAATGTCTGAGAAATATATTGATACAGAGTGTTTTTAATATGTCAGCGGCACCGCTGTACCCGTATATTGACCAGAAGTGCCTCCCCCATGACTCTTGGCATGTCGATCAATATGTAGATTAATCCATCTTTGCGGATTATACCGTTCGAGAAAACAAGAATATCACACCATTCATATAGTTTACTTATGCAGATTTTTATGCTACACAAATGACCAATTTTAATGGCGATGAAAAACAGATGCTCTCTCTCCTCGTAAAGTTAAATAGAAATTGTAACAAAGTTGCTTCTTCCCCATAAATGTTACTTGGAACATCCCATCTCGCCAAATCTACGCACCAATCTTTACTCGGAAAACCTCATAACTTGTCTTGTTTATCTATGTTTACTATAAAATTATCTCGAATGCGATTCGTGATTATTCGAGTGTTTGTACGAAAAACCAACATTTTGATTGATGATCAATTCTCGAGAGGTTACGAAAGACAAGTTCTTGGGAATGGGGCCTTTTACAGCTTTCGTTATGGTTTTGAATCTAGTTCATTGTTGAAGGCCATAATGAAAAGTTTAAATTCTACTGTCATTTGGTGGGTGGCTGTCTCATGGACAATCATGCCACATCTCCTATTCTTATATAGCATGATTTTTAACCTTGATACCGGAAAACACAGTAAATATTATACTGCCTACCGTATGTGACGGTAGGCAACAACAAAGTCGCCATGAACGGTACCAGACAAAACCGCAAACGTATCCGGATTTCGTTAAGCAAAAAAAAAAAAAAAAAAAACATTAGGGCATGAGTTATCTATCACGATGTTAATTTTGTAACTAGTCAAATAATCTTTCTGAAAATGTTCATCGTTGTTGTCGTCTGTAAGTATTCGTAATTGAAAATCGTTCCATAATTTGATTTTCAAATATAACAACCACTCTGCACTTTAAAGGTTGATTCCCTGTTTATTACATCTCGTGAAAGGATATTTGCAGTAAATTTGGCTCCCGCCATTTTTCGTAGCATAAACTACGTCCCTTGCCTATCTAGAAGCTGATACAAGATACAACAATACAACAAACTCGCCATGGCCGGTAGTTAAAAGAAAACGGAACGCATTCGGAATATTGTTAAGCAAATAGCCCTTTCCCGAAACTCGTCTCCGGAAGCTCGAATCCGGTTAAAAATTAATATTTTGTAAGATTTGTCTCCTTTACCGGAGAACTTGCGGGTAGTATTCTAGTCCTATAGCCCGTTCCGAAAACCCTCTCCGGAAATCCGTGCATCCTTCAAAGTTTATAGTTTTGTAATTTCCGGCAAGTATTCTCATTACTTTACAGTAGAAAGCATGTGTGAAATATGAAACGATTGCAGTGAAAATAAAATATTTTTGCCATACATTTTGGGTTATTTGGAGATCTTAGCATATGCAATGTTTTGCAGTCGTTCTAGTAAGTGCACCTACCTAATGTTTAATGAAAATGTATAGGGATAGGTTGTATTGTTTTGCTTGCTCTCTATTAAAACGACCTCTACGCACTTGCCGTTAAGGGGGACAGTTCTTATAAAATTATAAAAAGGGCTATAATATATGACTTCGCATTCTATGTTCATTTTTTACGTTAATGTTTGGATTTTTTTACATTTTCTGTTTTTGCTGCATGATAAGTCATATTCCGTTCCGCCATTTTCAGTTTCCGACCGGTTTTGGGTCGGCATAATTCGGACACTTTTAAATTGATATAGCGTCAACTGAATTATAATTCAACAAATCAACCGAAATGAATATTAAATTCTTCAATTTTTTCCAGAATAAATCGTAATCGTCGCTTAAATTCTTTGTTACAAAGCATAAACTTCCGGTTTGGCCGCCGTGCATCATTTAAAATCATGATAAGATGCCATGTTGGTGACAAAAATATAAACAAATTAACTTTAATGAACGGACAAAATACAATTTACCTCAACCCTAGAGACTTTCACTTGTACGACAAAAGAACTCACTATGGTCTAAATATAAATCATTAAAAGTGAGAAGCAGGAGGGCTTGCTTTATTTCTCACTGCTTAAAAAGGCCTTTTTGAGAGTAGATTTAATCATATCGGCGCCTGTTTTTACTTTGAACTGTACTAGTCGATCAATTGTTTCTACATCACGAGAAATAGCAAAATGTATTCAACAAATTTTATAAAAAGTGCATGTCAGAGGTATCATACACTGCAAACCAGAAGAAAACGAAAAAGGAGGGGGGTTGCTAGACAAGATCAGAATTAGACATAGAAATTCTTGGAATTGTCACTATTAACAAAAATATTGAAAAAATGACCATCCCCATTTTTTAAAATTTTGGCAATTTTTTGGGGCGGTGGGGATGAAAATCTATGTATTATTTTTAATTGGCCTAACCCTGTTTATTTTTATATGATCGCAAAAACTTGTGGTATTATGTTAGGTTATGTCCCAGGTGCCTTCTGTTTGTGTACACAAAGGTTTTATTTATAATGTGGTGAACAGATTCTTCTGATATTTGACACATTGATCCCTTGTATGTTGTTGGATTGAATATTGGGGTTCCAGCTCCCCCGGTTATGAGTGACCAAATATTAAATATTTTTTTAGTAATTGTTTTATTTACATCCAATTTTGCTGTTTTTTAATTGTGTTTGTTGTCAAAACAATTATCAAATGGACTCCTCCGGTCATGTTCTACATGTATCTCTTACTGTTTTTGAGTTACAAGTGAGTGAATATTAACCACGCCCAAATTTTCGTAACCTTTTTATTTTTCATCCAATTTTGATGTTTTTTTCGTTTGATTTCTGGTGAAAAATGCAGAAAAAGTTACTCAAGAATTGTTTGTACCTTTTGGTGGCGATGGTTCGTCCCAGGGGCCCATAGCTGGGACACGATATGCGGATAGGCAAAATTATGTTCTGAAGTAAAACACAAAGTACTATAAGAGAGAAAATGCCGATACAAAATCTCTTGATGCCTTTCTCAATAAGTGCAAATCCATTGTAAATATCCGGATTGCACACCTCAAAAACAATTTGGAAAATACAAATAGAGTATCTTCAATTTC